>CM034081.1:11629622-11813502 GCA_019845555.1 Aristolochia fimbriata
ACATATTATTATTAATAACGCTACATTAATACATTAATCCACTTTATTACTTATATTATTACATAAAACGAAGTATATTTTATTATTCAGATGATAAACCCCACAGCCGCACCCATAAGCCGCCAAGGTTATTATTATCGCCGCATATGAAGATGATGCGACATATTATGCTTTACATATGTGATGAAAGATGCGAAAAGAGAGGCAGGCGATATGACGCGATAACGATGATATATTAAAATATTTAAGAAGCCGAGCGATGGTTTTATTAAGTTTATACGTTACATATATACGATCCTATATTTTAAGAGTTTTGATATTGTCTATTATATGAGACATATATATATATTTTGGTTATTATTTTCATATATGATGTACGTTATTATTAATGCCGCTATATATTATTCCGCTATTATTATTATTATTGTCGCTATATTATTCATGAGCAAATCTATATTATTAATCTACATATTTCACATATTTTCGCCATATTTATGCCAAATATTGCTGACATCCATTATTGTTTTATTTCATATTTCAGTTATTATTGTCGTTATACTGTTGGTTATTTTATATTATCCGGTTATTATTACGCCGCCAGTATTTATTTGTCCCGCTATTAATGCTTATTATTTGCCTATGCCTAACGCGATACTGTCCATATGCCTCGTGATTATTATTAAAATGACATTATGATGCCGTTTTATTATTATATTTATTAGAGATGCCAGTACGAAGAGATACCGTAGACATACCGTATATGCCTTTATTATTATGATACCGTATGACATGCGCGATATAAGAGAACCGACATATATCATTATTACGCCGTTATATGTCCAAGACATTATGCTGTTTATATACGCTATATTATTGGCAAAACATAGAAAATATGACAGTGCTAATAAGGCCGAAGATGCCACAGAGATGCTGCGCATTATTATTATTGGTTTAAGGTTAAAAGCCAAGAGCAAGATATCCAGACATATGTTCTTCATATATCTTAAGAGTTTATAAACCAGTATATTATGTTTTTCTTTTGGTTGATGAACAAAGGTTATTATTTGACGCAGAAGATATTTTATTACATATTATTGTCCAGACATGCCATATTATCCGTTTACATGTACCCGAGATATATACAAAGAGATCCATATTATGAGAGAACATGTGATATTTGCGGAGACGCAGAATCACATCATATTTTTACCAAGTGCTTTATTATTACGTGCTATTGATATTATTACTATATTATTAATATTATTTTTATTATTATTATTATTATTATTATTATTATTATTAATATTATTATTATTATTATTTTCGTCATTATTATTATTTTTACTATTATTATTAACATTATTTTTTTCCATAATATTATTACTATTATTAATTTATTGATATTATTATTTGCCTTAGTCCCAACGTAATATTTATTATTAATATTATTTTTAATATTTGTATTACACATTAAGTTCCGCTGCTTTCCCACATATTATACCGACATTTTACGTCACACACATTGCTGTCGACGTTATTACGCCTTCTTACCTTTTGCCCATATATTATTATTAATATCGCGACGCCGCCATTATTATTATTATTATTATTATATTATATGGTTAATATTATTATTTTATTATTATTTTTATTATTATTATTACATGATAGCTATTATTATTATTTATTATTATTATTATATTATTATTATTAATATTTTTATTCATACCTATTATTTCTTATTAATGAGACATATATTATTATTATTATATTATTAATATTATTTCGCATTATTAATATTATTATTTACATATTATTAATATTATTATTATTTAGCTTTGCCCCATTATTAATCGCAATATTATTATTATTATTACATGCCGTATTATTTTATAATATTATTATTAATCCATGGCATTATTAATAATATTATTATTTTAATATCATTATTATTTTGCCTCATTTTTATTGTTTATTATTATTATTGTACACATTTTTATTAATAATATTAATAATATTACATTAATTAATATTATTATTATTAATATTAATTTATTACACAATATTATTATTGTCATTATTATTATTAATAATATTTATTATTACTATTTATTATCAATATTATTATTTTTTTAAATTATTATTTGGTATTAATATTATTATTAATAGGAGAGAGAGGTATTTGCACTATCATAGAGCATTAGAGAATATTATTACTATTTATTATTAATTTCAGGGCTACGAGGTTGACATATACATTATTAGAATATTACAATAATATAATATTAATAGAGCAAATAATAACATGGATCACCATCATCTCATCGAATCTCATAGACAAGAGAATTATGAAGAGTTATTTGTTGTACTATTGATATGCTTTATTTTTAAGTATATTTTATATTCTTTTGTTTACTAAACAATACTTTTGTATCATGTGTATATTATAATCTACTATTCTTCTTATATAGTACTATGTCTATGAGATTTGATGAGATGAGGGGAGTCCTTTCATGGCTCTACAAAAGCCCAATTATGGACCAGGTAACTTGTAGTTGTCAGCCAGAATTTTTTCTCAAAAAATTTTGGTACAAATCACAACCACAAGCAAATTTCCCTACCTATAATTGGACTTTTGTGAAGCTATAAAAGGGATCGCCATGACCTCACAAATTTGATAGACAAGAGAGTAATGAAGAGTAAATAGTTTTACTATAAATGTCTATTGTCTCTAGATTTATTGTATCATTCCCAAACAATACTTATGCATGGTTTGTAGATGACATTGGAAAACCTAGTTGATCATGCTTTTATTACAACAAATACCGCTATAACATATTCGGACTCTGTACAAATAATATAAATTTACCTCATGATAATGACTCTAAGACGTAAATAGAATATTGTCTACATTTGAAAAAAAATCAATTAGCATAAGAACGACAAGAATAAAGCACATCAATGATATCAGTTTTGGAAAAATTGTTCACGACTATTGATTCTGGTGAGTAGTGATGATGATGACAATAATAAAGATCATTCCGAGTTTTAACATAAAGTACATGGAAGCATTACATGTGGTAAAATAATATATTCCATAGAACAAGATAATTCAAATCATGAGGCAAACCATAAAAATATTAAAAAGGATAAAATGATATTAAGGAGCCTGAAAATGACATAGCAAAGCTTGAATTGATATGAAGAACAAAACATAAAATTGATAATTTGAAAGATACAAATTTATATGTTGAAGGAATAAATTACAAATAGAAAGTCACTAAGCTAAAGTATTGTTCTAAACAAAGGAAAAGGTATATTATCGCCAAAACTCAAAAAAACAAAATATACTTTGACAAATATTTTATTGTTCAACATGACTAGAAAAGTTCAAAGGTGAAAGACCATACCTAGCTAGCCTCCTTTGCATTACAAGTCCCAACGATGTTTGTTGACCTCTTATAATGATTCTCATGCGTGTTTTAATGAGATGATTGGGAATGGATAATTACACCACCACCAATATGGGACTAAACTTGCACGAGAACTTAGTAAAAGTATTTCCAAAAAAATGAAACCTTCCACGTGCACCACTTGAGAGCGATTATAGTTGAATGTAGTAAATTAGCGATAAAGATATTTTTCTTTTTTTAAAGGTAAATATCCAAAAATATTTCTTATTCAATCTCCATATATATGATTTATTATTTTATTTCTTGTCGTACAACATAATGTGATCTTAATTACTATTATTTTTTGTTCAACTTTTCTTTAACCTACTTCAAGTCACAATAAACAAGATGAGAATTTTTGACATTTGTACACTAAGAATTTTAGTAATTCGACATATTTGATGATGGTTCTACCTTAGATTATATGTTTCTTTAAAATTTACTATGATGTCTAATATTCATTAAAACCTTTAATTTATATTTTTCTTAGTAACATTGGTTGATTTTGGGAGTTTTTGACAATTTATTAAAATTTGGACTAAAATACATCAAATAACATACTATCTAGGAACTTATTCTTTGTTTTCTTTCGCTTGTTAGATATGTTTATCCTTGCCTCTACGGAATCGACACCTTTCACACACTATGGTTTACAAACCTCTTCTCTTATGCATAACTTCAATAATATGGAAATTATAATCACGACATTACTCCCAAAGACCCTCCTAAACTGTATTCAAAATTGAAATTTTTTATCTAAGTAAACCAAATTAGAATAACCTAATTATGTTGTCCCATGTATGAAGTTGTTGCAGTTACACATAGCTTTAGCTTTATCTCCTTCACCTTGAACAATTAGAAATTTGAACTCTTCAACCTTACATTCACCCATGAACTAAAAAAGCAATGAAAACAATAATTAACAACCAATAGAAGTTCTCAATAAGGATAGAATATAGGAAGATGAAGAAAGAGTTTGAAGAGATGTTAGAATAAGGGAGGATGACGAACAAGTGAAAGTCTAGAAGATTATGAACAAGTGAAAGTCTAGAAGATGAAGAACAAGAGAAAGTCGGAAAGATGGCCTTGGAAGGGAATTTCAAGAGAAATTTTTAATGAAGGTAAAACCTAGGAGAGAGGAAAAAGTTTTGAAATTATTTTTTGAAAAAAGGCCTTCTACAAAGAAATATTTTGAACGACGAATATAATAAAGGATATGAAAGAAAATTTTGAAAAAAAATTGTACTAAGGAATCTGAAAAAACAATTAAATAAATAAATAAACAAAATAAAATAAAATAAAACAAAATAAAGAACCTTTAATGGAATGAAGGTTTAGTAAGAAATATGGAGAAAATTTTGGAACATAGGATTTTGTTAAAGAGTAAAGAGATCTTGTGAAAGAAGGCTACCATAAGGGAATATGTAGAGGGTTGTTGCTATGCTACGGAAGCATGTTATTCTGCCGCAAGAATGTCTTATTATTTTTTAAGTACAATTAATTTGTAATAATTTAAGGCAAATCAACCCTTCCTCTTCAGGTATAATACCTTTTAGGGAAGATTAAAACTAAACCAACAAAAGGAAACATGAAGTTGGATTAACAAAAGTGGTTTTTTCCTTAATTAGATGAAAACTTTCCTAGTAAAACTAAGCAAAGATATCAAATACAATACCTTCGACTATTTAATTTAGGTTGGGCTACGATGCTCGTGCATGCATAGAGAGGTGCCCACTTTTTTAACAGAGTTTTGGATGTTGGTAAAAGTCAACATCCAAGGTGTTTCACCGAAAATCTGCTGGTCCGTGAAGGGGCGCGATCGAGAGAGTAATTCAATTTACGACAAAATATTTGTGTTACAGTTTGTATTTGAATATCAAGGAATGCGTGTACAATCTCCTATTATTCCTCTTATTCGATCTCCGTGTAATTTGATGAAGTTTTGGCTTCTGGTGAGTTGACGACGAAATTCGAGTTCTGGAACGAGTGTGCACGAACGATGACGGCGTTGGTCGGTCAAACGAAAGTATTTGTGTTCCGCGTGTATCGACTTGTTGACGCTGCCGGTGAACGTGTAGAACTGCTCCGGTTGTACTGTTGAATCTCGACAAACTGCGAGTTGATTAACTTCTTCGGCTCGAGAGAGCTTCTGTGCGTAAGATTTCTTCTCGACTAAAGATTTTTGAACCCCTTCTACAGAATGTTTCTTGCTATTTGTAGCCGATTATGTCTAGTTGTTGGAGCTCTTACCTTGGTATGGGGATCGTGATCCCCTTTCTGCTGTTGTTGTTTGAGATGGGAGGAAGACCAAGGAGCTCGTGATCCTCTTTCTGCTGTTGTTGTTTGAGATGGGAGGAAGACCAAGGAGCTCCTCTGTTGGATCCCTTGAATGAGGATTGTGAGTAACTTTTCTTGGCTTCCACCGTTGGTGACCAGACTTGGTCGTTTAACTGCTAAATTGAGTGGCATCGTGGCATAACTCCTGACTGGTGCTGACATGGCAGTTTGCTTCTAACTGGGGCGACGACTATATCGATGATGCAGCGACGTGAATGGATCTGGCGATGGTTGCGGCAAGTGACTTTGACAATCGACAGAGCCTACCCACGACAATCGTTTGCTGGATTAGTGGGCATTTGGGCTCGTCGAATTTGGGTCATTCACATTTTGGTGTATACAGATTGCCCCTTTCGAGACTTGATCGTTCCGGGAGAACGAGCAAGTTTCGAATGGGAAAACACACAACACACCCACGCACGCACGCGACACTTTTTTTTGTTGACCCTCTTACTATTTTAGGGTCATTTATCTTTTCGTGTACGTATTCCTTTTGTGTCCTCTTACTCTTTTTGGATAGTGTATATTTCTGTACACTTGTATCTTGTATGTGTATAAATTTTTTTTCTTTCTTTTCATTTTTTTTGGCTCTCTTGCTGTTCTTGAGCTGTCTGCTTATTTTTTTTCTTTTTTTTTCTTTTGTATACGTATACATATGTGATATGTACTGTATATAGAGAGACACTGAGTACCTGAGCAGAGATGGTGTTCAGGTTTGAGCATCGACGCCGCATCGAAGTTGATTGAATGACTGACCACAGTCTGCTCCAATGTCGTGGTCGACTGTCGCCTCGGTACCTCAGAGAAGGCAGTCGCGATGAATTTTTATTACTTCTGCAAGTTTCGGCGACTTTGGCTCGAGAGGCACTCCTCCGTGTTGCGTCGAAGAGTTGGCGCAACTAAGTGGAGCTTGACGAACTCCGACTCACTCTGGCCGACTCCTCTAGCGTAATGAGTATCTTTGGGAGAACAATTGAGACTGCTTTCGATAAACTTTGACTGGTTTCAGCGGCTCTGGTCTTCACGTCGGATAGAAGTGTGCACCCGAATAAGGATCGAGAGGTCGTACTAGAGTTTAGCTGACCCTTCTGTGATTTCAATTGATGCACAGGGGAAAGAACACACGCCAGGGTGGGAGCAGTGGGTCTCTCCCTTGCCGAGGTGAGCCTCCTAGCGAGTTGGAATGTTTCTCCCGGCTTGTTTCGTCGAAATTGGCTTTATGTCCCTCGTTGACGGTTTGGCTTCAGCGCAGATCTTAAGAGAGTTGAGGTGAGGGAACGTGGGTCCCACCTTCCTGCGCAGTCGGCTCCCTTTTAAGTGGGGAAAACACTAATCACTCCCCATGAATTTAGGATAATTAGGTTTAAAAGTTGTCCTCTTCCTCTGGGTATACTCTGTGAATTTGGGTGTCTGCAAATTGGTGCTTTCTACGACTGCGGTTTGGGAGACTGTCTGTGACTGTGATCTGGGAGACTGTCTGCGATGCTGGTCTGGGAGACTGTCTGCGACTTGGCTGCCTTCTATCTGCGACTTGACTGCGAATTGGGAGACTGTGAATTTGGGAGACTGTGAATTTGGGAGACAGTCTGCGATTTGGCTCTGTCTACGATTTTGAGTATGTCTGTGATTTGGGAAACAGTCTGCGATTTGGGAGACTTTCTATGATTTGGGGTGGCTGCGACCTGCTGCTTTCTCTATCTACGATTTTGATTTGGGAGACAGCCAGCGATTTGGGAGACTGCAAATTTGGGAGGTAGTCTGCGATTTGGCTCTATTTGCAAATTTGGGAGACTGCGACCTACTGCATGTGATTTGACTGTCTACGACTCTGGCTTTGCAATATTCTTCGAGCCCTTGCTTGCATCAGAACTCTCTGCGAATTAGAACTAAAAGGTACTGTAAAGATTTCTTTTCTCCCAACAGTCTCTGGCTGAATTCGAGTCTGCCGGGGTCCTGCTCTCTTTTTTTTTTCTTCCTCTCTTCCTCCCTCATTCTTCTTCTTTTTCTCTCCTCTCATTTTTTTGACCTCTCCTTCAGTCTCTCTCTTTCTTTCACGATTTTATTTTTGTTTCCCTCGAATTTCCTCTTTTTTTTTTTTTTGTCTCTCTCAAATAATCTCCTTTTTCACACTCCAAGTGCCTGTCAGTTTGTCAATGTGACATACTACAACTTTTAGCGCATCGTTTGGTAAAAACACCAAACATGGTGATGTTGTGTTGCGCCTGGCTATGTCACCTAGTGCTGAAATCCATTTTGGGTCGCATTCGGCTCGGTCACCGGGTGTCGCAATTTCATTTTGGTCGCGCCCGACTCGGTCATCGGGCACAGGGCTTTTGTCTCGACTGGGTCTGGTTTGGTCGCCAGGCGCGGGATTTATTGTTATGGGCTTGGCTCGTTCGCCAGGTGCAGAGGTTCTGTTTCGACTAAGCCCGGTTGGGTCGCCGGGTGTAGAAGTTTTGATTTTGCGTCTGGCTCGGTCTCCGGTCGCTGACCTTTTGTTTCGAGTGAGTCCTGCTAGGTCGTCGGGGGCTGGGCTTCTGTATGCTGTGCTCGGCTTGGTCACCGGGAGAGCAGTTCTTGTTTTCGGTCGTCGGGAGCGCGACTTTTGTTTTGTATCCGGTTCGGTCGCCTGGCGCATGACTTTTGTTTTGGTCCGGCTCGGTTGCCGGGCGTATGACTTTTGTTTTGCATTTGGCACAGTTGTCGGGCGCTGAATTTTTGCTTCTAGAGAGCCCGGCAGGGTCGCCGGGCAGCGAGATTTTGATTTGACTGATCCCGGCTGGGTTGTTAGGAGGCTGAACTTTTGTGATGACGCACTCGGCTTGGTCGCCGGGTGCTGAAAAATTTCTTCAGTTGCCTTTGGCTCGATCGCCGGGCAAGGGAGTTTGTTGTTGGACCGGCTTGGTCGCTGAGTGTTGTTCTCGCATCTAGCTCGGCCGTCGGCTGCGAATTTCTGTGAGGTTGTAGTCGGTTTGGTCGTCGAGTGCTATTGTCACTTCTGGCTCGGTCGCCGAGTGCAAGTTTCTGTGTGGTTGCAACCGGCTTGGTCGCCGGGTGCGAGTTTCTGTGTGGTCGCAGCCAGCTTGGTCACCGGGTGCGTGGCCCTTGTTTTGGTTGTGTGAACTCGGCTGGATTGCCGGCAAAAAATTTTTTTCTTTTGCGACTGCTTCTTTTTGTCGCTTTTTTTTATTTTCTTTTGTTTGGAGAGGGGTTATGTATCTGGCTATGATTGGCTGCGTCCGGCTCGGTCGCTGGGCGCATGACTTTGCAGTATAGCACCCGGCTCGATCGCTGGGTGTTGAATTTGATGATTTGGCCGGGTCCGGCTTGGTCACCGAGCGCAAAGCTTTTGAACTGTGCTCTTGTCGATCGTTGGGCACAGTGTCTTTGTTTTGGTCACGTCTTGCTTCGTTGCCGTTAGTGAATTTTTTGAACTGGGCTCGGCTCGGTCGCCAGGCACAGTGCTTTCTGTTTTGATCGTGTCTGGCTCTGTCGCTGGGCGCAAAACATTTGAACTGTGCTCGGCTCGGTCGCCGGGCACAGTGTCTTTGTTTTTGTTCGCATCCGGCTCTTTCGCCGGGTGTGAGGCTTTTGAACTATGCTCGGCTCGGTCGCCGGGTACAGCCTTTGTTTTGCAGCATTCGGCTCGGTCGCTAGTTGCTGGGATTGAATGTGTAGCGTCTGGCTTGGTCGTCGGATGACGAACACTCCGTTAGGTTGTGTCTGGCTAGATCGCCAGGCACTGGAGTTTTATTTTGATTGCGTCTGGGTTGTTAGCCGGGCGCAAAGCTTTGTGTTGGTTGTGTCCAGTTCGGTCGTCGGGCATGAATGCTTTTGAATTGTGCTCCGCTCGGCCGCCGGAGATAGTGCTTTGGTGCAGCTCGGGGCTCTGTCGCCGAGTGCAGTGAAATTTTTTTGGTCGCGTTCGGTTTGGTCGCCGGACGCAAAGGTTTTGCTTGTCGTCTTGCGGAGAGCTTTGTTTTGTAATCAATTTGGTTTGCTGGCCGAACCGTCGAGGACGATCGGTGTACCTCGTCGGTTTACCCTCTCTCTTTTATTTTTTTGTTTGCTTTTTTTTTTCCTTTCTATTTTTTTTGTTGCGACATCGACTTCTCTATCTCTGGTTGCAGGAGACGCATCTTTTTTTTGAATTGAGAAGGAAATGAGTTGCGTACCTGACTTCACTTGCTCTATCGCAGATGCCTACTACGTTGGTTTCTTTCTCCTTCCTCGGTCTGACTATCTCGACCATCATGACCATCGTGAAGGGTGTCCTTCGGAACTGTCTAGGAATCCATGATTCTGAGGTGCAAAATCCCTAGCCATTGGTTCTCGGGGGACCGTCGGCCTACGGCAGTTGCGACGTAACTGCGTCCACAGTCAAGGCTATTCATGACCTGTGGAGTCGCCCTGTTGTCGACAAGGACGACCAAATTTGTTATCTCCCGGGGGTCGATGAAGCTTTATCGTCTCCGTATCAGGCTGTAGGCAACATCTTGCTGAGTCCGATGCATGACCAGCTGGTTCGTTTCACAGCACCAACCCTCTCCATCGACAGCGACCGGTTTGACTCTTGGGATTGTCAACCGATGGTATGCTCCGGCCCCTACCCAGAGCCTTTCTACTTTGAGTGGGCAGACGTCGTTCTCCACACTTGTTCCAAGCAGTTGGCCGCAGCAGACCTCACTTATGCAGTCCAAGCTTCTATGTTTTCGTATCGATGCTGCAGTAACGTTGTCCACTCTTTCCTGGAGGTCTGGTGTTCTTCAACCAACACCATTTTCACTCGTGAGGGGGAGCGGTCGATTTCCTTGTGGGATATCCATCGACTCGGCAGACTACCCATCTCAGGGAGCATTTAAAATGAAGTGACTTCGACGGTAGAAGATTTTACTCAGAGTCGCTCTGTGCCGCTACCTCAAAGTATTCGATACCTCATTCTTGCATATTATTGGTTTTTATGTCGTCCGAGAGCTTCAAACTTGGATGGAGCTTTCTGGGTTCTTATGTCAGAGTGGGCATCCTTTTGGTTCTAAACCGAAGGGGGTGCACGACCTTAAGAAGACCCTTGGGCTGATCGCAAGAAGCTGACAGGTTCTCGGAGTCGCAACAGGTCGGCCATGTAGACTCAACCCCTCTCCGAGCTTGGGGTATCTGACGCCCTCACAGATGAGGTATACCTGGATGCCTTCTTATCGCTATGGCTCTGCCGTTTTTTCTTGCTTTTGTCGGGCAACGTGCTGAGGTTAAGTGTTTTCAAGATGGCATGTTTCATGGCCAGCGGTTCTCGCTGTAGTTTGGCCGGCGCAGCCTTGGCAAACCTTTATCGAGGGCTGAATGATTTCTCACCGGAGAGGATTTCTTGGCCATTTGTCTATGCCTGGCTTGCCCAGCGATTCGGCGTTCACGAGGCTGACTCCAATGGCAACGACAGACCCCTCATGATGCTCTACCGTAATCCCGAGCTCGTTCGCGTCTGTACCCAGACGGAGGCTCGTTCTTTGTTTAGGCACGGCGGAGTGCGATGCTGGTACCCCTTGGAGGCTGTTCCTCCTGGTCCGATCCTTGACAAGGCCGGTCACTTTGCTTCTCGGATCGAGGTGGAGTACTTCCATTACCTGCGAACGACCTCTCTAGTCTTGCGGCAGCATGAGCTTCTCGTGGTTGAGCATTACAGTCCTCACTGGTTTGCTTGTCAGTTCGGGTTCTGCCAAGACTTGTCGGGTGTGCTGTTCTCTGACCTACGAAGTGCAGCTTCAGTTAACACGCTCGTGGAGTTGTGGCGAGCAGGGACTGCCTGCCCCCTTGGCAGCGTGGAGGTGCCTGCCTTCGTGAGTCCCGACTCTGACCCTGGTGTCACGTCCTTCTTCCGGGAGTCTTGGCTCGAGACAGTGGTTCCCATCTTCGAGGTAAGAACTCTCATTTCTTCTCTCTTTTTTTTTCTCTTCCTTTTGTACCTTTTGTTTTCCTTCTCTCTCTCTTTTTTAGCGTGTGTGGAGGTAGTTTACCGGTGTATCTGCACCGAAAACAGCCTTGCCACCTGTGCAAGGAGATGGCGACGCGGAGGGTCGCAGCCGAAAGAGTTTGCGGCCAAGTTCGAAGCCTCTTCTTTCTCCCAAGGCGAAATAGGGGAAAGGTGGGAAGAAACGGGCCCCTCGGCCGAAGGTCGCGAAGGACAAGTCGTCGGCTCCGTCGCAAGTCGTGTCGGAGAAGGGCATCATGATTCGAGAACTTTCTTTGACACAGGGGGATCCTCAGTCAGTAGTACTCTCTCTACCAGTAGTCGGTGCTCCTGTAGGCATGGGGAAGGGGTTGGTTCAGTCGCCGACTTCGCCGAAGAGGACTGCTTCGAAAAGGAAGCCCACGTCTCCACAACCAGAGCGTTTCATTTTCGTTCCACCTCCCTTCAAGAAGCAACTCCGAACCGGTCAAGGTAAGACGCTAAAAAATTTAGCTCCACTTGCTGTCGTTCAACCTTCGGAGACTCCTTTGTCGGGGTCAGGGGAAAAGGTTAAGGATCCGGCACCTCTCGATCGGTCTGTTGTTCTGCCAATCGAGGAGACTACTGTAGAGCCAGTGGTGTCACCTGCGCCAGCGAACCAGGTTGGAGGGTCAGCGATCCAGGAGTTGAGCGGCCTTCCTTCTGATAAACTTGTCGTCATCATAGCTCCGTTTGTGGACCAGCCTGTCTTTCAGCAGGAGGATTTATTCGACCTCGCCGAGCTAGAGGTTACTCGACAGTTGGGGTGGGTCGAAGAAGAAGCACCGGCTGCCATTGTGTCTAGTGAGTTAGCAATTTGCGGAGCCGAGTGCCCGACAACGACTATCGGTGAGGGTGTGGCGCGCCTTTGGCCTTCGGATGGACCGGTCGTGGTTGAGGGTCTTACAGTTGACGCCGGA
Source organism: Aristolochia fimbriata (assembly GCA_019845555.1). NCBI lineage: Eukaryota > Viridiplantae > Streptophyta > Magnoliopsida > Piperales > Aristolochiaceae > Aristolochia > Aristolochia fimbriata. The sequence continues at coordinate 11,642,312 of CM034081.1, forward strand.
GTTACAGCCGCAGGTGAGTTTCAGCATCCTCTTTCTGGTCTGTCCCCACCTGTCGCTGCGACTTTGAGGAGCGATGCATTCGTGGCGTTTCCTCCTAGCAGTGGAGAAGCGTCACTTGTTGCTAAGGAAGGAGCTTCAGGTTCAGCTTTTCGACCCATCAGCGAAGATTCTTCGACTTCATGGCCTTCGTCGGTAAGTGTATACCCTCTCATTCCCTCTTTTTTTTTTCTTTTTTTTTCATACCTCCCTTTTTTTCTTTCTAGGCATCGACCTTTCGACCCTCGACGAGATTGAGGCTACTATTACAACAAGCTGCTTTGGAGCTATGGGCAAAATTCGTCGAGTCGGATTTACTGCTGGAAGACGACCCATGTTCGCTGGAGCTTGTAGCGGACACCCGCGTCATTCTCGACCACTTGAGAGGAGTCGGCGTTGACACTTCAGTTCTAGAATAGTGGGTGGAAGACTTTGCCTCGGAGGTGGATCGCCTCCATTAGTTGCACAACTCCTTGGCCGGTAAGTTCAGTTTGGCTAAACGGTTCGCTGTAGAGGCTGAGCTCGACCGTTCTGTCCAGCGAGTGAGCCGTCGGTATGACGACTTAACAGTGGACTTAGATAGATGTCAGGCAGAGTAAGAAGCTGCATAGGTTGAGCAGAAAGCTCTTCGCGACTATTTGGTGCTCGTATCGGCTCAACTCGACTCCATCAATGTCGAGCTTACGACCATCCGAAGGGGAATTGACACCAGCGAGGAGGAGGCCTCTACTCTCCAGGATCAGCTTGCTTATGTTCGTTTGCGCCCAACTCTCAGCGAGGCCGAGACGCAGGAACTATCTGAAGTTCATGGTGAAGTCGTTCGGCTATAGTGACGAGTGGCCGAGTTTGAGCTTCCTCAGCATTGATATAGTTTTCCTTGTACTTTTTATTTGTAGCCTCTCTCTTTTTTTAATTTTATTTGCGAGGCTTGCATTGTTCCCATTTTTTTTTCAATGAGAAATAATGTCTCCTTTTTTGACTTCTTTTTTTTTCTCTTTTTTTTTTCGCTGCCCCCCCTTTATTCGTAGAAGCGTTTGAGGAATTTACCGTTTGTTATCGGCAGCTCCAAACCGTTTGACGTTACTAGCTTGTAGGCGCCATTGGTGTTGGCTTCCTATACTACGTACGGTCCTTTCAATTTCGGCGCGAATTTGCCCCCGGTTTTGCTCATAAAGAGCATTGGCCGTCTGACTGCTAGCACCAAGTCGACTTTCTGGAATGACCTGAGCCGCACCTACTTGTTGAAGGCCCGGGTCATTCGAGATTGATAGCACTCGAGACGTTGTTGTGCCTCGAGTCGTTGCTCGTTGAGTGACTCAAGTTCTGTGAGTCGCAACTGGGCGCATTCCAACGTCGTGAGCCCTTCTCGAATTGGAATGCGTAGAGAGGGGAGTTGTACCTCTAGTGAAAGCACCGCTTCTGTGCCATAGACCAGCAAGTATGGAGTCGACTGGGTCGGCATTTGAAACGATGTTCTGTACGCCCACAAGGCTTTGCCGAGCTTTTCGCCCCAACTCTTTTTGTTGGCGTCGATTGCTCTCTTTAGGATCTTGTCGTGCGTTTTGTTGAATGCTTCTGCGAGTCCATTGCTGTCGGGTTATAAGCTGATGATGTCCACTGTTGTATGCGAAATTTCACGTAGAATCGGTCCATAACTTTGTTTCTGAATGGCGTACCATTGTCCGTCACTATGTATCGAGGGACCCCATATCGATAGATAATTTGGGTCCGAATGAAGTCGGCGACGGTGGTAGCCTTGACTTCTCGGTAGGCAGTAGCTTCGGCCCATTTGGAGAAGTAGTCGGTGGCAGCCAGAATATATTGCCGATCGGAGTCAGATTTAGGACTAATTGGACCTATGATGTCCATCCCCCAAGCTTCAAATGGTCATGACGCGATCGTCGGGTGAAGCGGCTCTAACGGCTGATGTATGTAATTGGCATGGAGTTGGCACGGTCTGCAGGTTCGAGCCATTTCGGTGGTGTCCCTGAGCATTGACGGCCAGTAATAGCCCAACCGTTTGACATGTAGGTGGAGCTTTGGGCCAGCCTGATGCGCGCCGCAAATTCCACCGTGTGTGTCTTTTAGGACTTCCAGTCCCTCTTCTTTAGAAAGACAATGGAGAAGCAGACCTTCATATGACCTTCGATAAAGTACGTCATTGACGAAAACGTACTTTGGAGCTCCTCGACGAATATGAACTCGCTCTCGCAGGTCAGCCGGGAGTGTGCCATATTGAAGAAAATTTGAGATAGGCTCTCGCCAATCTTTTTTATATTTATGCACCTAGGATTTGAATGTTTCCGGATTGTGATGGAGGTCAAGGAATGAAAGTTATTTCCTGTATATGGGTAACCAGGTTTTTAATAGCTAAGTCAAGGTAAGGGTATTTGAGCTTTAAAATCAGAACTTTGCATGTTAGCAACTAGGAGGGATTGACACTTTTCCCTAACATCTAATCTCTATAAGGTTTTCCAGTAGTAAAATTCTGTTGTGTTTTTCAGTTCTCAAAACCAAAAGTTTCCTTACTTGAATCAATAGAAAGATCTTTGCTTAAACTAAATTCTCATCAAGGTCTCTGTGGGATCGATATCTGGACTGTTGAGTCTATATTACTTGCTAACCTAGTGCACTTGCTAAACACCCAACAAGTTTTTGGCGCCGTTGTCGGGGACCATTGAATTGAGAGTAAGTTTAATTGAATTTTATTTTGTTGATTGAGTTTAATTTTTTTTTATTTCCTCTTTCAGGTTGAACCTGGTTTGTGCATGAAAACAAGGTCTAGTGAAGATCCACTAGCTGAACCAGATCCTGAACTTGAAAGATCACTCCGAAGAAGGAGAAAAGAGTCAGCAATGGAAGATCAACACCAGGAAGAAGGGGCTGAGAGGACAATGAAAGATTATGTGCAATCAAACCCCAATGCTCCAAGATCAGCCATTGTGAGATCGGAAGTTCCAAGCAACTTTGAAATCAAGCCTCAAATTCTGTCAATGATTCAGAATAATTATCAATTTGGAGGTTTGTCTAATGAGGACCCTAATGAACATATTGAAAAATTTCATGAAAATATGTGATACTTTCATATTTAAAGATGTTACTAATGAAGCTGTTTGGTTGAGAATTTTTCCTTTTACGCTAAGGGATAGAGCAAAAAGTTGGTATCACACATTGCCACCAGATTCAATTCAAACATGGGATGAGCTACAAAGGAAGTTCCTTGGTAAGTATTTTCCACCTGCCAAAAAATTAAGTTGCGTAATGCTATCTCAAATTTCATGCAGGAACATGATGAACAACTTTATGAAGCATGGGAAAGATTTAAATAGCTGCTCAGAAAATGCCCAAATCATGGAATACCAAGATGGATGCAGATAGAGACATTTTATAATGGAATTACAGTTTCAACACGAAGCTTAATTGATGCTGCAGCTGGTGGTACCATGAACAAAAAGACTCCTAATGAAGTTTATGAATTGATTGAAGAGATGGCATCTAACATGTACCAATATCCAGTAGAGAGCAGTGCAAGAGGGAGAGTTGCTGGCATACATAATGTTGATCATGTATAAGCATTGCAGGCTCAAGTCGAGTTACTAACCAAACAGTTGTCAAAATTGCATACCCCCTCTTTGGTTGCTCAGATTTGTGACATGTGTGGAGGAGGACATCCCAACCATGAATGCCAAGCAGGTAATGTTCAAGTTGTAAATTCTTTAGACCAAGCTAATTTTGTTTCAAATTTTCGCAGGAACAAGATCCATACAGCAATACTTAAAACAATCCTGGTTGGAGGAATCACCCAAATTTCTCATGGTCCAACAACAACCAGCAATCCAGCACTCAACAACCCAATGCTCAAACAAGACCACCACCTGGATTCCAAAGAGCAGCACGAGAACCAGAACTAAAAGCCAACCTTGATGACATGGTTTCAAAGATTCTAGCAAATCAAGATAAAGGAGAAGCTCGAACTGAAGCCAGGCTTCAAACTCAAGAGGCATCAATCCAAAATCTGGAAATACAAATGGGACAGCTGGCAAATGCCATATCAGGTAGGAATCAAGGAACTTTACGTAGTAATTATGAAACTAACCCAAAGGAACAGATCAAAGCCATCACTTTGAGAAGTGGGAAGGTATTAGAAGAGCAAAAGCAACCTCTGGTGGAGGAGAACAAAGCAAATCAGCTGCAAAATAAGGAAAGAGAAGAACAAAGAGAAGAAAGAGAGGTAAGTAGACATAAAAAACAAAGAGGTAAGTCTTCTCAATCTCTTTCTAATGCTGAAATAAATGTGGACACATTGGCATATCCAGAGAGAGATAAAAGGGATAAGTTAGAGGATAAATTTTCAAAGTTTATTGATATTTTCAAGAAGCAGAAATTTACATTCCTTTTGTAGAAGCTCTAATGCAGATGCCACAATATACAAAATTTCTTAAAGAGGTGCTTTCAGGAAAAAGGAAGATTGAGGAGCAAGGGACAGTGATGCTAACTGAAAGTTGTAGTACAATATTGAAAAATCAATTGCCTACCAAGCTTAAGGATCCAGGGAGTTTCACTATACCTTGTGAATTTGGAAACTTCAAGTTTAACAAAGTTTTATGTGATTTAGGAGCAAGCATAAATCTGATGCCTTTGTCCATTTGCAGAAAATTAAATCTTGGAGAGCTGAAGGAGACCAATATCATGCTCCAATTTGCTAATAGATCAACCAAAAAGCCCAATGGACTGATTGAGGACGTGCTGGTGAGAATTGGAAAGTTCATCTACCCATGTGATTTTGTGGTACTTGACATGGAGGTGGATTGGGAATTACCACTGATTCTTGGAAGACCCTTCTTAGCCACTGCAGCTGCACTAATTGATGTCAAATAGGGAAAATTAACTCTCAGATTAAATGATGAAGAAATAGTGTTTGACATTAAACAAGCTATAAAAAATCCTTCAAATTCTTGTGATGATACATGTTATTTCATTAATGTGATTGATGAATGTGCAAATAATGTTCAGCAGGAGATTATGATAAAGGATAGCTTGGAAAGGTGTTTGGCTCAATCATCTAAAGTAGCATTCCTGGCCGACAGAGAAAGCACGACTGGTCTGGCTTCATCCTCTGTCGAAGGGGTTTCTTTGATCATGACTCCTGTCGTCGGGGCCGCTGGCATCGAAGTCGCCAGTTTATCCTTCGCAACCTTTGGCCGAGGCACTCTCTTCTTCGCAGCAGTAGATGCCTTCGCCTTGGGAGCGGCCGGAGGTTTTGTACTCTTTCGCGTGCTCCTTCTAACACCGCCTCCTGCACCACCTCCTGCACCAACATCTCCTTGCGCAGGCTGCGAAGATTTCTTTGGCACAGGGACACCGTGGAGTTTTTTTCATCCCCTCTAAACAAAAGAAGAGGAGAGAAGGAGCCAAAATGTTAAAAGTCAAGAAAAAGGAGAATACGAAAGAAAATAGAGAGAGAATAGTACCTCGAAGTAGGGAACAACAGTCTCAAGCCATGACTCCCGAAAGAGAGCCGTCACACCTGGGTCGGAACTAGAACTCACAAAAGCAGGTACTTCTACTTGGCCAAGAGGACAAGAAGTCGCGGCTCGCCATACCCCCAGTAGTGCGTTAACCGTCTCAGTCCCCCGCTGGTCAGCAAACAAAGCTCCCGGCAGATCTTGGCACAATCCAAACTGACGAGCAAATCGATGAGGGCTGTAAGGCTCAACGATGAATGACTCACGCTGGCGCAAGACAAGAGAAGTCGCCTGCAGACAACGGAAACATTCTACTTCGATCCGAGAAGCGAAATGACCTGGCTTGTTGATGATCGGACCAGGAGGAAGGGCCGCAGAAGGATACCAACATCGCACCCCACCACGCCAAAACAGAGAACGAGCTTTCTCTTGTGTATAAAAGTGGACGTGTGCTGGATTGCGGTACAACATCATAAGCGGTCTGTCGCTGTCACTGGAATCAGCTTTGTGAACGCCAAAGCGTTGGGCGAGCCAGGCGAAAACATACGGCCAAGGTACTCTCCCCGAAGAAAAGGAGTTAAGGCCTCGATAGATATTTGCCAGGGCTGTGCTAGCCAAATTGAATTTTTGACCGCAGGCAATGTAACAAGCCACTTTGAAAACACTGACCCTCACAGTACCATTGGGCAAGGGAAAGACAGAACGGCAAAGCCAAGCTGATAGAAAGGCAGCCAGATATACTTCATCTGCAAGCTTAGCAGGGACCCCAAGCTCCGAAAGAGGGTGATCTTGAAGCACCGAACGGTCGCGGTTCCTGCAGCCCGGCGTCTTCTTCGCTGGTCGCCCGTATATCTGTTATATGCTGCGCGCACCCTTTTTGGCTCGAAACCAGAAGGATACCCACACGTACATACCGAATACCGGTGAATCCATCGGGCCTATGACCGTCGCAGACGGCAAGTACAACCGTAATACGCAAGGAGGAGGTATTGGAGACTCTCCGACACGTGGCATGGAACGACTTTGGGTAAAATCTGCCACCGATGGGGTCGCCGTCATAAATATCCCCGAGAGAGGTAACCCTCCGAAGTTTATGCAAATCCCATAGCGAAATTGACAGCTCTCCCTTTGTGTGAAAATTGTGTTGGTCGAAGAACACCAGACCTCCGCGAAACGAAAGTGCATGACATTGCAGCAACACCGTAAGCAAACATAGAGGCTCGAACGCATGAGTCAAGCCAGATTGGGCCAGCAGTTCAGGACAAGTGTGGAGGACAACGCCTGCCCACTTCAAGTAGAAAGGCAGAAGTGTAGGACTCATACACACACTCTACCGACCATCCCAAACATCAAATCCATCATGGTCGATAGAAAGCTTCGGTTCAGAGAAACGAACTTGATGGTCGTGGGCAGCGGGCTCAAAGAAGATGTGGCCTATCGCCTGATGCGGAGATGACGAAGCTTCATTGACCCCGGGAGGTAACAAACTTGATCATCTTCATCGACAATAGGACAACTCCATAGCTCGTGAACAGACTTGACTGGGGGCACTACTATATCGCAACCACCATAAGTCGACGGTCCTCCGAGAGGTAATGACAACGCTCGATGTTTTCCTTCAGTATCACGAATCCGCACGCAATGGCGGAGAGTACCTCTCAGAGATCCTTTACAGCTCGTGAGGGTCAAACCGAGGAAGGAGACTGAATCCGAAGGAGTAGACATCTGCAGCAGAACATAGAGGTCATCAGCCAAACCAAATCAGGTACGCAGCCTTCCCTCCAAAAAAATATATATATATAGAATCTCTTGTGGCCAAAAGCAAAGTCGCACAAATAAAAAAAGAGAAAGAAACTTGCGAAAAAAAAAAAAAAAGTCGCAAAGCAAAAAAAATAGAGGGGCAAAAAAGAACCAACCGCCAAAAAAAAAAAAGGAACGGAGAAACAAAAAAAAAAAAAAAGAGTGGGCAAACTGAAGAGGCACACCAATCCTCTTCGACCGGTCAAGAAACAAATCTCGCACCCGGCGACCGAGCCGAGCGTGATCAAATGAAGCTACTTCACCTGGCGACCAATCTGGCCGGAGCACATCTCCGACCACAAAACCGGCTCAGGTCAAAAGCAACACCCGGCGATCGAGTCGGGTGCGACCAAAACAACAATTGTTCTCGGCAACCCAAATAGAGAACAGTCCCAAATTTTGCGCACAGCAACAGAGCTTAGCGCGACTGAAGCAAGCAGCCTCGCGGCCAACAAACCGGAGGCGAACAGAACAGAGTTCTCTAGTACTCGACGACCAAGTTAAGCACACCAAAGCGGAGAATTCGACATCTGACAACAGAGTTAGATGCCGCACACCTGGTCCTAGTGCCTGACGATTGAGTCGGACAGGAAAAGGATGTTGCGATCAAAACAGATGCCCGGCGACCGAGCCGAGCATCCTTTGAAGCCCCGCGACCAGCCACATAGCTGACCGCAATCACAACAGGTGCCCGGCGACCGAGCCGAGCACCCTTCGAAGCTCTGTGACCAATCAAAGCAGTTGGCGACCAAAGCGAGTGCCCGACAATCGAGCCGAGCACCCTTTACCACTTCGCGATCGAAAACAAAGATGGACGCGACTAAAACAACACTTGGCGACCGAGCCGTGTGTCGTGCAACAAATTCCTGCAACCGGCAATCAACCCGGACGCAGTCAGACGGAGTCAGGTAAGTAACTCTTCCCTGAACAACAAAAAAAAAAGAAGAAAAAGGCTGCGACAAAAAGAAGCTGTTGTAACAAAAAAAAGGTTGTGACAAAAAGAAGCCGTCACCATAAAAGTTGCGACAAAAAGAAACAGTCGCAAGGAAAAAAGGAGATCAACATTCATTCGCACACCGGCACCGTGCACCCTGCGACCAAGCCGAGTGCGCCAGCGCAGGAATTCTGCCCTCGGCGACCAAGCCGGGCTCAACCGAATCAAATTTTGGCACCCAGCAACCAAAACAAGAAGCCTATCTCCCGGCGACCGAGCCAGCCAAAGCTAGAACAAAAAAAATAGCACCCGGCGACCGAGCCGGATGCGACAACAACACCTAGCAACCGAGCCAGATGCGACGACATGGAAAGACAACACCTCGACAACTCGGTCGGGCTCATCCAAAGCAAATTACTCACACCCGTGACCATGTCGGAGGCAATTATAGCATCTCAGCGACCGCCCAAGCTGTACAACAAAATTCCGCGTCTCGGCGATCGAGCTGGACGCAGTCAAAACGCAACTTCAGCACCCGACGACCGAAATGGGTGCACCAAAGCAGAAATCCAGTATTCGAAATCGAAGTCGAATGCGACTTCTGATTCAACTCCAGCACGATACACAAAAGACTTGTCGGTTTTGTCACATTGACAAAATGACGACACTTAGAGCGAGAGAAAAGAAACGGAGACGAGAGGAAATTCAAAAAAAAAAAAAAAAGAGAACGAGAGAGAGAGACTGTGGGAGGAGTTGAAAATGAGAGGAGAGAAAAAGAAGAAGAAAAAGAAGGAAGAGAAGAAGAAAGAAAAGAGAGCGGGGTCAACACCGACTGACTCGAATCCAATTCGAGGCTGCCGGGACAAAGAAAATTATACAATACCTTTGAATTATGGTTCGCTAAGAAATTCTGACGCTAGCCGGGAGGATTGCAGAATCGAATTACGAGCAGTAGCAAGCAGCAGGTTGCACCCCTTCTCTCCAGTCACAGTCAATTGCTGTCGCAGACTACTTCTTTAGTCAAATTCGCGGGCAGTTTTCCAGGTTCACAGTCTACCTTCCCAATCCAATTCGAATAATGAAGCAGGCAATCAGGATCACAATAGCCAGGGCAAACCAGAGCTTATCAAGGGAGATCCCGCAAGCCGAGTTATACTCAAATTGAAACTCGGATTAGGGAAATCCGTGAAGATGGGCGCTAGATAGAAAAGTGGGACCCACCTTCCCACACTTTATAAAAAAAAAAAAATCCTTCAACCTTCAGCAGACGAAGAACGCGAACGGCAGTCCAAGACGAAAGATTCACGCTCTGCTCTGAATTGATGAAGTCACTCCGCCCCTCTCTCCCTGCCGCTTCGTTCCTCTCTCCCTTTCCCCTATCTTCTTCTTTTTATTTCGACTTCGTCCCCCCCCCCTTTTTTTTTTCCTCTGTTCGTTCTGTTCCTCTCTCGCTTTCCCTTCCGCCCCGATCTTCCTCTCCTCCTTTCCCCATCCGCTTTGCTTCTCCCTCTCTCCCGTTCGCTTCAATTCTCTTCCCCTTTCACCTCAATCTTTCTCTCTTTCTCCTTCGGCAACAGCAGCTCAATCAGGATTCGACGAAAAATTTCCATACAGAGTCTCACCCACGGTGGAACTCTGCATAGAAATTCTGTCAAGGGAACAGCGCTGGGTCACTAACAGGCCGAGGGTAGGCCCTACCATCCCAAGGACGTTCAAACCCGATCTCAAGCCAACGCGAATGGGGAAGAGGAAGAGAAATTCCAATACGGAGCTTCGGTTCACGTCCTCTTTCTCCGGAATGACGATTTGGTCGTCGAAGTCGCCACAACTCAGAGAGTCGCCTAAACTCATCAAAGCCAGCAGAATCCGTAGGGATCGACCAGTGGCTTCTATAGCATCTCGCCAAGTCCAATTTCCTTTCTAGCCCGAAGACTAGATCGTTGAAGCCGCGTTGCTCTCCTGTACGATTCGACAAATTTTCGAGTCGAATGGTTGTAAATTTCAGTCCGGCCAAAGCAGAAGAGTCATGGCTTATCTCAATTCGCAAAACCTCTTCTCCGGCGTAACACCCAAAGTCGACGAGACTTGCAAAAATCCTCGCGGATGCCCTCTATGAAGTCTCACAACAATCTTCGGTTACATTCGAACATCTCCTCTGTTCAGGTATTCACCATGATTCTCCATACCGTGCATACTTTGTATGTTCGAGTATACAAAAAAAAAGGAAAAAAAAAAAACAGCTCTAAAACAGCAAGAGAGAAAAAAAAAAAAAAAAAAAAAAAATGAAGAAAAGAAAAGAATGAAAAATATATACATACAAAGTGTACAGAAAATATACACTATCCTAAAAAAGTAAGAGGACAGAAGAGCAGTACACAAAAAATAAACGATCCTAAAAGAGTAAGAGGATCAACAAAAAAAAAAAAGTGTGTGCGTCGTGTGTTGTGTTCTTCAGTTTCGAAACTTGCTCATTCTTCCCGAACAGTCAAGTCTCGAAGGGGGCAATCTGTATGCACACAAATGTGCATAGCCCAAATTCGATGAGTCCAGCAACCCATCGACCCATCAAACAACGATCGTGGGTAGGCTCTATTCATCTTCAAGGTTCATCGTTGCAGCCCATCGCGAAGTCCAGTCGCATCGTCACGTCATCGACACAGTCGACGTCTTCGTCAGCAGAAACTGTCGAGTCAGTGTTCGTCAGCATGCTTTATCAGCTCACCGCCCACCTCAGCAATCAACAGCCAGTCTCAGTCTTTAACTGAAGGAGAGAAAGAGGGGTCACGATCCTGGTCTCCCTCCTCCCCTCTTCTTCCTCAACATCACCAGCAGAAAGAGGATCACGATCCCCTTCCCCAGGCAACATCTCTCACAGACCGGCTACAAATAGCCAGAAGTTCCCCGCCCCAGGGGTGAAGAAAAAATTGATTCCGAAAGAAACCTCGACAAAGTGAAGAACTCTCTCCCTCTCTCAAACCGAAGGACTCAAATTCCTTCTCGGAGGAGAAACTCGCCACGAGGTTCTCACAAACCATCGGGGCCAAGCAATTCATCGCTCGCCGCTTCTACAGCTCAACCGAGTGGCTCTACACGCTCACCGGGCAGCGCCACAAGTCGATACACACGAGCACAAATACCTCCGTCCGAATCGACAAAAAGCCACAACAGATCGTGCACACCGCTCTCGTGACTTGAGTTCGACGTTCGTTCGTTCGCAGAAGCTTCGACTTCATCAACAACATACGGAGATCGAATTAGAGGAAGCATAGGAGACTGTACTCGCATCCCTTGATACGAAACACACAAATTGTACCACAAAAATTCTCTGTTATTAATCGACATATTCTCTCGGTCGCACCTCTTCGCGGACCGGCGGATTTTCGGTGAAACAATAGTATTTAACAATTCTTATATATTGACTCGACAAAACGAAAAAAATTAAGTTGTAGTTTGGGTTTTGTTTCCACATTACAATCTTTATTTAGTTCCAATTTCCCTTACCTAGCCACATCATCTCCTCATAATAACCTTTTTAAAAAAAATAATATCTCAATAAGTATATTTTATTTAAAATATTTTTTTAAATACAATATCATGATTTGCATTACTATTAATTTTTATTTGTATTCCATGAGGTTAGTTTTAATAAAACACGTAACTACCTAACTGGAACTACGCATTGGTTTATTTGTTAGCAAAATTATAATATAAACAAATAATCTTATTTAATATTATTTATTTGATAAAGTTCAGTGATGCGTATGGTAACTTCTTGTAATATTTTTAAATATTCAAAGAATATTAAAATTCAAAATATTTTATTTTTTTATTTGATAATACAAAAAAATTTAAAGAAGTCAAACACTTTAGAGACATATAAATAAAACTAAAAAGTTTATCCACATTTTAATATGAATGTCTTATTATTAGCTTAAAAACATATATGAGAAATTTAGAACCATTTTAAAAAATAAATTAGAATATTTATCCTAATATTTATAGCTCAAATAAAGAGATATAAAGAAGTTAAAGAATAAATTTGTTTTTTTGTAAAAATAAAGTGTTTATTTCAATATTTTAAAAACTGAACCAGACATCCAACCGACGCTATGTCCAATTTTTGTTGAACCCAATTAGCCCGGGTTGGATCGTTGAATATTATACATCATATTTTACATATATTTAATATTTGTATAAGAAAAAAACAAAAATAATGCTGGTTACAATGAATCGAGCCGAGTCAATAAGAACCAGACTGACCTCCAATTCTGGTTCAACCAGGTCAGATCGGCCGGGTCAATTCGGTTTTTAAAAACACTGGTATATTTAGCTTGACGTCTCATAGTAACTTCACATTCTCTAAAATTTATTGTTTTAACAATAATTTTACATAATAACTTCAAAATATTAAAGATTTATTTTATTTTTGATATTTTAAAAATTATTATATTTTAAAATTTTAAATAATTTTTCTCCTCTCACACCTTCAGTCCCCTTCCCACTAACATTTTCGTAAATATTTTCCCCGATTTTGTCAAAATCTAACTCCAGTAAGCAATATCTTCTTGTACTTCCTCATTTTTTTTTTACACTTTTCCAATAATATATAAGTTAAGACTCATAACTATTTTTGTTTACCATTTTTCCATAGTATTTCCTGATATTTCAATCATGAACACAACTTTTCCTCTCCTAAATTTCCTCTCCTAAATTTCTTCTCCGAATTCCTATCACTCAATTTCCTCATTCATTATAGTAACCTGAATTCCGCCCATGATCTTAACATCTCTGGTTTATTTTTCGAATTATGTTCTGAATTATCAATCAGAGAACCAAGAAAAGGGAGAGATGATGCAAATGGGAATCCACTCAACGTATATGCATGATCAAAACCTTTGTCGAAGAGGAGGAGAAAGTGAGAATGATTCAATTGAGGAAGGGAAGAGTTGTACCCGAGGCAGGGAAAGAAGAACTATGGTTTACTGATGTGATAATTTTAAAATTCTTCACAACCTGAACATACATCATATGGAAAATAAAGACAATTTATAGAAGAAAAAGTGAGTCAAGATTAATCAAAGAGACAAAAAAAACTAAAAAAGGAAGCAAAAAAAAATTATAGAAGACCTGAGGATGGTGGACTGGAGCATCCCTTGAGAAGAGCAGGACTAATCTAAAGTTGATTCTTCTTCTTTAATTTGACACTGTATCCAAAATACAAAATATACAGGAAAAAAAACTATCAAAGAGGAATAAAAAGAAAAGAAGGAGAAAAAAAGAAAATAAAGGAGGAAGAGTAGTTTTTGACGTGCCCCTGACTTCCACCTCCACCATATCGTCCCCTTATTTCTTTGTCCTGGTCCAATAATTGCTCCTTATTTTTCTCTCTTTCAAAAATTTTCTTAGATTTTTTATTTATTTTTATTAAATTGAAAGGAGCCCATAGGAGAAGCCACCTCAGTAAAATTGCCCCTATTTTCACTCGACCCCCATTCCTATAATATATATACTAGCAGAAAAGCCCGTGCTATGCACCGGAAAAAATTAAGAAAAAATAGTTTGATTTAATATATTTTAGAAAAAAAAAAAACAGATAATATTTTTTTAAAATATAATTTTGAGCATATTATTTTAAATAAATATTTTTGAAAAAATAGTTTAATTTTTAATTGATTATGTAAAATTAATTTTAATAAAAAAAAGTAACCCACTTATTTTAAGTGGAATTTATTTTTTAAATAATCAAGAAATATGAAAAGCATAATAATAAAATATTAAAGACAATTTATCTACTTTTAGAAAAAAATATATAAATTATTCTAAAATATACATATTTGACCTATATACTCTAACATGTATATTTAAAAATGTTATTCTAAAGTAAAACATAAAGGAAATTGAAACAAATTTATAATTTAATATTATTGAAAAGTTAAGCATTTGCAAATGTAGAATGTGTAGGTCATTATGAACCATCTATTTCGCTTTCTTTTTCATATGAACAATTGATCATTTCACTACTGCTTGGATCTTCAGGTAAGTGATCTTCCAATAATTGTTGTTGGATAATCATGTTTTGATTTTTTAGTTGGGTTGTATTTGATCTTTGATCTTCTACTCCATTTGTGCAATAAGATTCTCCACTACAAAAAAATATATAACTTATTTAGTTTGATATAATATAAATTACTCTATGAATGCAACTGTAGTATTTCAGTTCACCTTGTGTCATTTTCAATTACCTCTAATAAGTGAGTCAGTAAAGGATGGTCTTCTTCTTTTACTCTGTGTACACAAAATATGTTATTAAAATGTAAGTGTATTAGATAGAAGCAATAAATAACAATTTATCAAGTAAAAATACATACCCAGTTTGTTGTTGGAATTTGATTCCTGATTCTGGGAGTACATCTTGATATTTCTCTGGTGTCATAGTTAAACTGTGGAAGTGTAAACAAATTAATTAAGTTGAAATTGGGAAAATAAAAGTTATATGAACCAAAAAATATTTAAAAACACCACTTATATTTTTAGAGGGCCCTTACGAAAATAAATAAGTTTAATTGAAATCAAGTCGATATAATGGTTACCTGATTTTATTTTCTTTATCACTTGTATTATCGATAATCTCCTCATCATCTTCAGGTGACACAAAACTGCAAAAAATAAACAGTAAATTAATTAGATAATGAAATTTCATATAAATTTAAAATAAGATATCAACTATGCAAACCTTTTGTCATGAGCTTCATCAACATCTGTTTTTATGAAGATAACCTCTTCATTATTTTTTGTTGGTGGTGATCTATAAAAAGTTGAATAATGACATTATGTTCATAGAACTAAAATAATGTGAAAGATATTGTAATAGCAATCCTATTTATAATCGTCACACCTTTTCCTGATATTTGTAAAGTTGTCTACTTCATCTTCATTTTTGTCAATCCCATCTTCTTTTGTGTCGATGCTATCTTCAATAAAAATACCTTTTGTTTTTTTTGTTTGTTCAAAAATTATTTCTGGTTGGAATGGTAATATGTTAACCACTTCATTGATTGTGATAGTTCTTTCATTATCAATAATATTTTTTATAATTATTTTAAAATTGTGGCACGATCCTAACAGATCTTCAATGATAGTGGAATTGTCCTCCTGGAAACACAATATTTTAATTATGATCAAATTGAATAAATGATCTAAGACATCCTAGCTTATGAAATTGATAATATACCTGGATAATAGAATGCAATTGAGTAGTTGTATAACCAAAAAATAGTCTGCCACTTGAATCTTACAAAATATAATCCATATTAGAAGAAGAGGTTTTTATTGTGATCTTACTGTGATACCTGCAATAGTAAATTATTATATCACAATGTTATGTGTATCATTTGAAGAAAAATTAAATTATATAATAATGTTAAATAACATACCTGCACTCATAAACAGGGTTTATGATATTACAATTGGCACAAAATAAAACACACATCTCGTAGGTCATATCTTTATAACAGTGCAAATACTTCATGAAGTAAATTTCATTTTGGTGAATGTTAATCACACAACCACTAATAGATATTCTCAACTCCTGCAAATGTTTTGTGTTAATTTAATCAAATATATAGTATTAATTTTCTTAAATAATAAAAAAACAAATGAAGATGAAAGTACCTTTTTTGGTTCTTGTTTCAAGGTTGTTGCAATAGCAGATGCACACAATCTTCTATTTACCCTGTAACATAACAAATGGACTCCCAATATAAAAGACTACTCCATGCTGAAAGTTAAAGAATAAAACAAGGTCTTGAATACAACCATGAATAAGAAAAGAAAGATAAACTAAGTACAAACTTCCCTTGAGAAGGATCTACTTGTTGAACATGGCTTCCAATGGCTGCTTCTCCTCCTTGCCTGAAAAGCTACAATAGGACGTCTCCTCTGCCCCTCAAGACTCTCTCTAAACTAACTAATGAATAAAACAAAAGCTTAAACTCAGACTGAATGTAAAAACTAAATATTGAATACAAAACTGGATCTAAAACTGGATGAATTGTGCTCTGCCTCGGACCTCTATTTATAGTTGAAGTTCTGTCCAGGCATTGTAAATTGGTCACTGTCCAGGGGTATTAATTATGACTTCCTGACCTCAGAATTTGATGAAATTACATCCTAACCTTAATTCTGTAGTCCTTTCCTTGCCCACGAACTTTGAAGTAATTCTGAGTTGGGAAACTCGAGATATGATGTGAAGAAGTTGCTTGATTCTGCTGCCAATTCCAGCACGGGGTCCACCACTTTGCAAGTATAGAACTTGAGAAAACCGACTTAGCTTTGCCTGATTTTTTGTGATATGGTCCTTAATATCCTCAGGAATCTTCAGTCCAAATTTGGCTTCAATTGGACTACAGGAACTCCAGATATAGTCTTCATAATTTTCAGACTCAAACTCTTCTCTTGGCAGCAGTTTCCTTCTTTGAATTGAACTTCTTCTCTTTGATCATTCAATGCACCTAGACTCGAGCACATTACCTTAAACTCTTCATGGAAACCTTCCTTAGACACTTGGGACTCCTTTTCCCAAGTTTGGACTCGATTGGATGTCATGTTCCCGAGATTTTTGCAACTTAGAGTGGCTGAGTAATCGACGCGGTCGCGCCAGAATAAGCATAAAAATGGCGCGGTCGCGCCACTGGAGCAGAGTTCGTGAATGGAAAGAGTTCTGGTCGTGTTTGGCAGCTTTTTGGGTCCATTTTGGCGTGGTCGTGCCATTTTCTGGTGCGGTTGCGCCATTTTCTGGCGCGGGCACTCCAGATTTTGTCTTCAAACTGGAGTGGTCGCGCCGGTCTCTACAACTTTGTACCTTTATGAACTAAAATCCTCATATCTTCTTCATTTTAGCTCCGATTTTGATGATTATTATTGCGTTGGATTCCTGAGAGATAAAATATTAATCTGAATCATATTTCATGATTTTATGATGAATATTGACTCCAACATGTAATTTCTAATCCCGATTGAGGCCTAAAAATAGTGTCTTTTAGACACTTATCACAGCTGTCGACAAATAAAACTTCTATCACCCTCTCTAAGTCCGCGCTCCTGTGCCCATGGAGGGATTGGACTAAGCTTTCATTGCTGATGAAGCTTGTGACGAGGAGCTTCTCGTCCCTCCTGTAGTAGAAAGCAATGAGGAGGAGGAGGTTGGGGTGTTTGAGTCGGTCGAGGCGTCTCATGTGTTCGTGGAAGTCTTCTCTTCCGATGCCATTCATCTCCTGGAACCTTTTCACCACAAGGGCGGGGCCGGTGAGGAGAGCCGCCTTGTAAGATGAACCGAAGTTGCTGCTGCGCAAAACCTCCACAGAGGCTCTCATGAGGTCCTGCAACCCTCTCTAAGTCTTGGGGAGCCTCGTATTGGTATTCCCCTTCTTCTCTCAAATTCGCTGTGACCTATAGTCGAGCTTGGGTAATTTGAAACGACCTCAAATTGGTGGGACCCACTCTTGCTCTGCCGACAAATCCAACATTGGTCTTGACCGAGTCTTCATATAGAATTTCATTGTGAATGAAATTCTATATAGAGGCTTTGACCGAATCTCCTTTGAAAAGGGATTGTCGCTCTCCCCAGATTGAAAGCGACCCCTTGCCTTCCTTAATAATAACCTCCTAATCGAAACATGCCCCCCTCCCTTCTTTTTTTTTTATTCCTTCTCTTGCGACAACCGTGTGTATTTGCAGCTTGAGTACTCATGGTACACTTGCGATCTGCATCTCTGCGGCTTACAGATTTCTCTTCGAATTTCACCAGTGGATTTGCTCCTATTTTTTTTCCAAACCTTCTTCTTCCTTTTGATCACTCTGTAAATACGAGATTGTTGCATCCTTTTGTCTGAAGTTTGGCTTCTTTCATGTTGGATTTGGGCGACTGCGACCTGCGACTTGGTGAACAGTCTGTGACTGCGACTCGGGAGACTGTCTGCAACTTCTCTCTGCTTTGCAATCCTTGTCGGGTCCCGGCTTGCGTCAGAAGTTCTCCGTGAACCAGAATTTCAAGGAACTGTATAATTTTTTCTTCTCCCAGCAGCCTCGGATTGAATTTGAGTCACCCGGGGTCCCCACTCTCTTTTTTTTTCTTCTCTTCTTCCCTCTTTCTTCTTCTTTTTCTCTCCTCTCATTTTCAACTCCTCCCTCAGTCTCTCTCTCTCTCTCTCTTCACGATTTTCATTTTTTTTTTTGAATTTTCTCTCTTTTTTTTTCTTTCTCACTTCTCTCAAACTGGCTTTATTTTGCGCAGTCCTGGTGTCCGTCAGTTTGTCAATGTGACAAACTGACAACTTTTTGTGCGTCATTTGATTGTGTCGCATCTGGCTCTGTCGCCGGATGCTGGATTTTGCTTTGGTCGCTCCCATCTCGGTCGTCGGGTGGTGAAGTTGTGTTTTGGCTGCATCTGGCTTGGTCGACGGGACATAGGGGCTTCTCTCTCTTTTTTTTTTTTGAGTCCAGCTCTGTCGTCAGGAGAGTAGGTCGCATCCGGCTCTGTCACCGGGTGCGAGTTGCTTTTGGTCGCACTTGGGTTGGTCGCCGGGTGCAAATTGTTTTGAAGTCGCAGTTGACAAGAGTTGCCAAGGTGTTGAATTTCCTTCAGTTACACCCGGCTCGGTCGCCGGGGAGTGTAGGTCACATCCGGCTCGGTCGCCAGGGAGTGTAGGTCACATCCGGCTCGGTCGCCGGGGAGTGTAGGTCACATCCGGCTCGGTCGCTGGGACGCAGGAGTCTGTTGTGCGACTTGGCTTGGTCGCCGAAGGGGTAGAACTTCTGCGCTAAGGCACCCGGCGTGATTTTCGGGTGCTGGTTTTCGTTTTGGCTTTGGCCGGCTCAGTCGCCGGGATATTAAACTTCCGTTTTAGTCGCCGGGTGCCAAAATTTGATATGGCTTAGCCCGGCAGGTCGCTGGGAGACAGAATTTCTATGCTAGCACACCCGGCTTGTTCGCCGGGTGCGAGTAAGTGTCGACCCCTTTTTTTTTCTTCTTGGAACTGCTTCTTTTTGTCGCAGCTTTTTGTTCGGTGACGGCTTCTTTTTGTCGCAGCCTTTTTTTTCTTCTTGCGACTACTTTTTGTCGCAGCTTTTTGTTCGGCGACGACTTCTTTTTGTCGCAACCTTTTTTTTTTCATCTTGCGAGTGCTTCTTTTTGTCGCAGCTTTTTGTTTGGCGACGGCTTCTTTTTGTCGCAGCCTTTTTTTTCCTTTTTTTTTTTTGCGCAGAGGAGTAACATACCTGACTTCATCTGGTTGCGTCCGGCTCGATCGTCGGTTGCAGGAGTTCACTACGTGGCACCTGGCTCATCGCCGGGTGGTGGTTAGTCGCGTCCATCTTTGTTTCTGGTCGCAAAGTTTTGACCTGTGCTCGGCTCCGTTGCCAGGCACTTGTTTTGATCGCGGCCGGCTGTTTGGGCTGGTCGCGGCGCTTCGAAGGGTGCACGGCTCGGTCACCGGGCACCTGTTTTGATCACGCCCGGCCATTTGGTTGGTCGCGGAGCTTCGAAGGGTGCTCGACTCGGTCACCGTGCACCTGTTTTGGTCGCGGCCAGTGTGTGGCTGGTCGCGGAGCTTCGAAGGGTGCTCGGCTCGGTCACGAGGCACCTGTTTTGGTCGCGGCCAGTGTGTGGCTGGTCGCGAAGCTTTGAGTTGTGCTCGGCTTGGTCACCGGGCACTTGTTTTGATCTCGACCGGCTTTGTGGCTGGTTGCGAAGCTTTGAATTGTGCTCATCTCGATCACCGAGCACTTGTTTTGATCGTGGCCGGCTTTGTGGCTGGTCACGAGGCTTTGAATTGTGCTCGGCTCGGTTGCCGAGCACTTGTTTTGATCACGGCCGGCTTTGTGGCTGGTCGTGAAGCTTTGAATTGTGCTCGGCTCGGTCGTCGGACACTTGTTTTGATCGCGGCCGGCTTTGTGGCTGGTCGCGAAGCTTTGAATTGTGCTCAGCTCGGTCGTCGGGCACTTGTTTTGATCGCGGCCAGCTTTGTGGCTGGTCGTAAAACTTTGAGTTGTGCTCAGCTCGGTCACTGGGCTTTGAATTGTGCGCAGCTCAATCGCCGAGTGTAGTGCTTTTGTTTTGGTCGCCCTCGGCTTGGTCGCCAGGCGCATTGCTTTTGGGCTGCTTTCGGATTGATCGTCGGGTTCAGTGCTTCTGTCTTGGTCGCCGATTGATGTAATTTTCTTTTGGTCGCGTCTGGCTCGGTCGCCGGGTGCGAAGCCTTTGGATTGTGTTCAGCTTGGTCGCCGGGCACAGCAGGTTTTCTTTCGTTCGCGGCTAGTCTGATTGCTGGTCGCGAGGATTTTGCATTGCGCTCCATTTGGCTTGGTCACCGAGTGCAGTGAAACTTCATTGATTGCGTTCGGCTCGGTCGCCGGATGCGAAGGTTTGCTTGTCGAACTATCAAGAGATCCAGTGTATTTCGACGATGACTCTCTCTCTCTTTTTCTTTCTTCATTTCTTTTTCTTCCCGTGACTGCATTTTGTTTTATTTTTGTTTTTGTTGCGACCTTAACTTCTCCATCTCTGGTCGTACGAGATGCATTTTTTTTTTTAATCGAGAGAGGATTGCGTACCTGACTTTTCCTATTCTGTCGCAGTGGGTAGAGAACTTTGCCTTGGAGGTGGATCGCTTTCAGCAGATGCTCAACTCATTGGCAGGGAAGCTTAGTTAGGCCGAACGGTTCGCTGCCAAAGCTGAACTCGCTCAGTCTGTCCAGCGTGTGAGCCTTCGGCGCGACGACTTGACGGTGGACTTGGATAGGCGTCATGTGAAGCGCGAAGCTGTGGAGGCTGAACAGAAGACTCTTTGCGAGTGCCTGGCGTTCGTATCGGCTCAACTCAAATCCATAAATGTCGAGCTTGCGACCATTCGGAGGGGAATTGACCCCAGAGAGGAGGAGGCCTCTACTCTTCAGGACCAGTTTGCTTATGTTCGTTCGCGCCCAACTCTCAGCGAGGCTGAGACGCGGGAACTGTCCGAGGTTCGTGCCGAAGTCGTTCGGCTACAGCGACGGGTGGCCGACTTTGAGCTTCCACAGCTTTGATGTTTTCTTTGTACTTTTTTTTTTACTTGTAGCCTCTCTCTTTTTTTTTTGTTTGAGAGGCATACGTTGTTCCCACCTTTTTTTATTTGCAATGAGAAATGTTGACTCCTTTTATTCGACTTCTTTCTCCATTTTTTTTTCGCTGCCACCTCATGTATAGAAGCATTTGAGGAATTTACCGTTTGTTATTGGCAGCTCCGAGCCGTTTGCTGTCACGAGCTTTAGCGATGGCCGTTCTCATTTTGGCGCAACCTTGCCCCCGGTTTTGCTCGAAAAGAGCATTGGTCGCCTGACTGCTAGCACCAAGTTGCCTTTCTCGAGTGTAGCCGGGGCCGCTTTCGAGACTAACTTGTTGTCTTCTTGGTTGTCGACGGAGATGTGGTTTACCATAACCGAGTCGTATGCGCAAGCTCGTGCAATGGCTGCTTTCAGAGTGTAGATGACCACCGGGGCCGAGATTTCTTTCTTTTTCACCGAAGTTTGGCCGACTGAAACTTGGTTGACGTCGGCCAATGTCTTTCTCGTGATTTTGATTGGTTTAGGAGCTCTGTAAATTCGAATTGGCTTCTCCTTCTAGTAGCCAAGACCCAAGTGACCTTGTGTAATACGACGACCCTCATTTCTTAACTTTTCTTGTTCTGGAGTGAGAACCGGCAGAGCGACGGGTGTCTTCTCGGGTCGAAGCCTTCGTTCGAGTTAGTAGACGGCAATTGCTCTTGGTTCAGGAACGGTTTTATAATGCTTTGATCTTCGAGCTACGACGATGGCAGAATCACTTTATTTGCGAGAGGGGTCGGCTGGATTTTGTGGCAGACGACCAAGGGAGCTTCTCCCTTCTTTCTTTACTATTGCGAAATGTATCGTAAGATAGGCACATTACGCTGCGTCGACGCTGAAGTTGCCATCGCCAGTTTGTATGCCGACTGGTTATTGGGCGTCGGCTGCTTGTTGAGCGTCGGTTGTTTAGACGCGGCTTGCGTTAGAGTTTGTTTTGGAGGAGGAGCATTTTTGACACTTGACGCCTGGTTAGGCCCAGAGGACAGTTTGATTGTCGGTCTGGTCGTTAGGTAGAATTTGGCGTCTGCGAATGATGCTTTGGCCTCGGTGAACGGACTTTCATCAGCGCACACTGTCTTTTGCTCGTCGTCCTTCCAATACTTGAAGCATTGTTGAAATGTCGACGGTACGACCCCGTTGGTGTGAAGCCATGGTCGATCCAAGAGCAGATTATAAGATGTTCTTGAGTCGATAACTTGGAATGGAGTTTCGGCCACCATGTCGCCGATGTGCAACTCGAGGCATATCATGCTGAGTGTCCTCTGGCCTTCCTAATTGAAGCCTTGGATGAGGAGAGAGCTCAGAGAAAGGTCGTCGGCTGAGAGGCCGACATTCTTCATTGTGTGAATTGGCAGAATGTTGACTGTGGATCCACCATCGACGAGAATGCGATTGATTTGTGGTCTCTGATGTAGCCAGAGACAAAAAATGACCGGTTATGGTTTCTTGCCTCTTGTTGTGCATCCTTCTCTCGGAACATAATGCACGGTGGGCAGCAGACGACGAGTGCTTCTTCTAGTTGAGACACTTGCTGCGATGAAGGTGCCTCTTCCTCTTTTCTACATGGAGGAGTCAGGTCGTCACACTCGACTATTGGCAGCTTACCTTTTTCTTCCCGACTGGCCTATTTGGCAGGAGTCGCCGAGCATGTCGCTACCATCGACGGTGGCGCGAAGAATTGCTTTGGAAAGAACTCCGCCAGTGTGACGGGTCTCCTCTTCTTTTTACTTGCTCCCTGAACGTTGGTCCTGGAAGCTTTCTTTTGGTGCTTCGCGAATTTTTTGTTCGGCTGCTTCGCCTTTGTTTTGGTGTTTACCGGCGCCGGTTCAATTTCTCGAACAGGTTTCTTTTGCCTGGTGACCAGAATCCACCCCTCTACGTCAGCTGCAGCTAATTCACGGGGTGCCAGTTTTGGTGCGACCTTAGTCGGTGGTCGTCTGTGATTGTGCGGTCGGTTGGAGGGACCGGATTTTAGACGGTACTCCTTCCTTGCGACCTGTTGTTTGTTTGGCCGAGCTCGCCGGTTTGGCTCGACTTGAATGGAGATGATATATGAGGAGGTTGTGTTTTTTGCTCCTTCAATTTCAATGCAGTCTTGAGCCGCGAACTCCATGATCCTGTCCTTCAAAACGAAGCACTTCTCAGTCGGATATCCGACCAAGCGATGGTACTTGCAGAAGTTTGGATCTTTGCTCCTAGACAAGTCGCCATGTCTTTTGACTTCTGGCAATTTAAGTAGATGGTTGTCGAGGAGTTGTACGAGCATGTCAGGAACGTTCGCGTCGACGAACGGATATGTTTTGGCCTGTCATTCCTCCAGTGAAGGCCTCTGGTACGTGCCTCCGTCTGGTTGCCGTGGAACGTAGCTTGGCTTTACCTTGCTCCTGACTTTTATTAGTTCGAGAGCGTTTGTCGTGAAGGATGCTTTAGTTTTCTCCTTCGCGTCTTTGGGTACGATCGCGGCGGCAGATGATGAAACTTCCTCCCCTCGCTCCTCCATGAGGTTCTCCATGTTGTGGGCTTCGGTCGCGAGTTCTTGAAAGTTTGTCGGCCTCCGGCTCTGGATATAGCATAGGAGTTCCCATCGCATCCCTCGAACGCACATTTTGATTTTGGCTTCGAGGGATAAGTTTGAGCTCTCTTTGCAATTTAGGCTCAGGTTCCTCCGCCGGTTGTTATAGTCAACAACTTTTTTGCCCTTCTTTTGTTTTAGATTGGCGATCTCGACCAGAGTGACGGTCCGACGGGTACTGTAGAACCGGCTGAGGAATTCTCGCTCCAGTTGCTCCCAGCTGTCGATTGACTCCAGGGGTGGCTCGATGTACCAGTCGAAGGCATTTTCCTTCAACGACCGGCCGAACTGCTTGAGCAACAGGTCTCCGTCTATGCCGGCATTATTGCAGGTCTCGATGAAATGAGCGACGCGCTGCTTTGGGTGGCTGTCACCATTGAATTGCTGGAATTTTGGAGGATGGTCGCCGAGCGCCATTGGGATGTTTTGTATCCTCTACGTGTACGGCTTTCGATAGGCCACCGACTTGCTTTCGCCGGAGCCGTTTCGCATGGCGCGGTTGATGAGTTCAGTCACCACGTCTAAGGTGATGGCAGTCGGTTCTGCTTCGGCTCAACCTCTACGAATGGTTGTCGGTGCGACGGGTGGCAACTCATCGTTAGAGACAATATCTTCTCGCGGTGGTTCGGCCAAACCACTGGTAGTCATCCGGTTTCGGTTGACCTCTTGAGAAACGTCGTCGGTATTGTTCGTGGCCGCACCCATTTCGAGCTGCTCCATGATCCTTGCAATCTGGAGGTCGCCAGCTACGAGTTGTGCGTCTTTGATGCGCAGTTGCTCTCTCTGTTCCTTAAGTACAACCTGCATTTCGGCAAGCTGCTCTTCTATTGTTTTGGGCGATGTCGTCATTGCAGCTACTCTATCGGTTGGAGCCGCGGGAGAAGTTGTCGTCTTGGAATGAAGTGGAGATGACTTAATTGGCGACCATGCTGGCGAACTTGCCATCGGCGTTTGTCGGTGTGGGGAAGACACGAGTGACCTATTGCCTGCGGCAGTCAGTGCTGCCAGGAGGTCGTGAGAAACCATCACGATCTGTGACTTGCCCCCTGCCTTTGTTCTAGGCAAGGCTGAAGTCGACGTTGGGTTCCTTCCTGCTACGGAGGAAGAGGTTGTGTTTTCGTGTTTTTCATATTGTCCAACCATGGTTGACACGATCGAGTCCCTGCGTGAGGGTGGTGATTGAGTTGGACTGACCACCGGACTGTGTGCCGGTGGTGTGGTGTGGATAGGCAGGTAGGTCGGTCTATTTGCTGTCGGGATCATTCCGACTGGTGCGACGGCCATTTTGGTAGAGGCTGCGGTAGCCTGTGGTTGGTAGACGGCACTCGGACGGCGCACATCTAGCATGAAAGGAGCCTCTCCAGTGGACAAACTTCTGGCCAATGCCCTTGTCACTGGGTGACTGGCTCGTGGAGGAGATGGAGCGCCGATGTTGACCAGAAAAGTGGCCGCTGGTCCGCGAGCTCCTGCTATTGCGGTCGAGCTTGCGCCCGCGGCAAGGCGTGGACAAGCAAAGCTCGAACTGGCAATTTGCTCGCCTTTGTTGTGGTTGTTGTTGGTGGTGGTGGTGGTGGTGGTGCCGTTGTTGGCGTTGCTGGCCATGGCTGATATATTTTTTTTTTTTGTTGAATGGAGAAGGAGATGAGAGGTAGGAAATGTCCCACCGGGCGTGCCAAATCTGTTTCACCAAAAACCCGCCGGTCCGCGAAGAGGCGCGACCGAGAGTGTAATTCAATTTATATTAGAATAATTTGTGTTACAATGTGTGTGAGTCAGGAAAAAGCGAGTACAATCTCCTATTCGATCTCCGTGTGAATTCGTTGAAGTTTAAGCTTCTAGCGAGTCATCGTCGAGACTCATGTTGCAAGAACGAACGTTCACAAACTTGTGTGGCTTTGGTCGGTTGGACGGAGGTCTTTGTGCTCCGCGTGTATTGACTTGTGACGTTGCCAGCGAACGTGTAGAGCTGCTCCTGGTCGAATTGTTGAACGACGAACGGCGAGTTTCTGAACTTCTCTGGTTCGAGAGAGCTTCTGTGCGTGGAGTTTCTTCTCGGTGAAGGGATTTTTAGATCTTCGTTCGAGAGAGAAAGAACTTCTATGTGTGTAGTATTTTCTCGGCAAGAGCTCTCGAATTCAATTTTTTCTAACCCCTACGACAGAGACTTTCTGGATCTTTATAGCCTATTTGTGCAGTTGTTGAGGATTTTTCCTAGGAAAGGGGATCACAATCCCCTTTCTTCTGCTGTAGTTGGGAGAGGAGAAGAGAACCAGGATCGTGAACTCCTCAATTGGCTTCTTCGGTTGGCGACCAGACTTGGTCGTTCAACTATTAAGTTGAGTGGGATTATGACAAGGCGTGCTGACTGGTGATGACACGATGGATTTTTCCTGACTGTGTGGTTGACATGGCGGCGTGGCTGGACCTCGCGATGGGCTGTGACGACGGACTTCGAGAATCGATAAAATCTACCCACGACAATCATTTGATGGATTGGTGGATTTTTAGGCTTGTCGAATTTGGTTCGTTCACATTTTGGTGCATACACATTCATTCAAACCTTAAGTCCTAACTTCTCAACCAAACCATCATTAGAATAGAAAAAATAAAATCAAGGAATTAAAAGCATGATAAACTCATCCATCCACAAATTTGAACTCTAATTTATCAGTAAAATACAACAATTACTTACATAACTAGGGAGTCATGGCCTCCCACATAAAATAACTAATCCATACTAAAATCTAACAACAAAAGACTCTCTTAACATAAAACTTTTACAAATATTGAATTAAAACTAGATGAAAAACTAGCTGCAAAGCCTTTCCCATGAAACCCTATTTATAGAGTTTCAGTTGTACATGCTTGGAAATAAGGTATTGTTCTGCTACTAAAATTAATACTTTATGAACTCATAATTTCTTGAAATTTTGTCCAGAGTTCCTCCAGAAGGTCCTTGACTTTTTTCAAAAATTTGGAATTAATGTGAGTTGGGAATCTCCATATATTCAGAGTTGAAGCTAAGGTGGTCTATATATATATATTAAATAAATATGAAGATTCAACTATAGAAAGATAATCTAAAAAATATTTTGATAATAGGCTATTTTAACAAAAAAAAAAGAAAAATCACTGAAGAAAGTTAGAGTAAGGGAATACGAAGAAAAACTTTTATAGAAGTCTAACAAAAACGGAAGAAGAAGAAAGTCAAATGAAGTCCATATTAAGGGAGTAAAATGAAAAACTACATCAAAAGACAATAGTAAGGGACTGGGAAAATATATTGATAGCAAGTTGTAGTAATGGTATACGAAGGTGTATCACGTACAAGTGTTCGGTCTGCAAAATGACTCGACCGATGTGTACAAAGATAACTTAATGAAAATTTACAAGTTATGTTGGTTCTGTTGTATTTAAGTAATTAAATTAAGTCAAGGGAGTTTTTCAAAATCAGTTTTTGCTGGAGGATTTTGAAACAAGGAGATGGTTCTTTTCAAGCAACCCGATTTACTGGCTTTTGCTGGTTTTTTCAATAGCCATGACTTTTCAAAGAGACATGAGACTCCAAAGAGTCTCTTTAATCACTTATAAATAGGTGATTAATTCCCACAACTTAATTCATTCAAAAACAGTTCTTCTCATCTAGAAAACTCGATTTTCTCTACTCTCCCAAATTCCTAGATCTCTTAATTACGGTACTTTGAAAGAGGAAGGGTGTTTAAACGTATTTGCTATATGTTAAACACATTACTCCGTTGTATCCTAGGGGGAAACTTGCTGGTAACCCATTTGCAAACTTCTATCGGAAGTGGGGGCAATTATTCCTTAAGGAAAGATGTGTTCGCGCCTCGGAGTTCAATTATTCTAACTCTGTTTTTATTTTTGAACCAGTACAATGTTACAGGTATACAAGGTACAGTGTTAAAGCTGGTCGGAGTACAGTGTTACAACAAGTAGTAGATTTCATAATTCATATTCAAATCCGTGAAGAAGTCTTCCAATAGAGGAAATTATCATCAATTTCTCAACAATCTTAAGGAATAATTCTTCTCCAACATGGCCTCTTCAGAATCATATGTGGCATCACTCAAGATCATGAATCAAGACCTTGTGAAGTTGGACCGATTCAATGGCACAAACTATAAAAGATGGGCTGACAAAATGATGTTTCTCCTCACAGCTTTGAAGATTTCTTACATCCTGGATCCAAAATTTGAAGAACTTCCAAAACCTAAAGAAAATAAAGACGAGAAATTAAAGGAGAGACGAAAGCGAAGAGAAGAAGATGCTTTATTATGTAGAGGTCATATCTTACAAGCCATCTTCGTTCGTCTTTTTGATCGTTACTCTCAAATGGAATCAGCAAAGGAAATATGGAAGGCCTTAGAATTCAAATACAAGGTAGAGGAACGAGGTACGAGCAAATATCTAATTTCCAAATACCTTGAGTTTAAAATGGTAGATGATAAGGCTATTCTAGACCAATGCCATGAGATGGAAACCATTGTTAATCAAATGAGTGTTTTAGATATTAAGCTTCCTGAAACCTTTCAAGTAGGAGCCATCATTGCTAAATTACCCCCTTCATGGAAAAATTATCAATAGAAACTCATCAATAAGATTGAAAATTTCACCCTCGAGCAATTACAAAGAAACCTTAGAATAGAAGAGGAGTTTAGAGTTAGAGACAAAAAGGAAGAACCTATTTCGAAGGCCAATGTGATAGAAAACAAACCCATAAAGAAAGCAAAAAAAGCTTATGGAAATGAGAAGAAAAAGGGTCCTTGTTATGTATGTGGAAAAATTGGGCATTTTGCTAGAACATGTAGAAATCGAAAGAAAGATGCAAATGTGGTTGAAGAGTTTATAGCCATGGTAACTGAAGTAAACACAGTGGATTCAATTTCTGGTTGGTGGCTGGACTCCGGTGCAACAATTCATATTTGCAAAGATAGATCAGCCTTTAAGTCATTTGAAGAGATAACAGATGGTCAAGAAGTTCAAATGGGAAATCAAAATCGAGCAAGGGTTGTGGAAAAAGGTATGGTAGATCTTCTCTTCACTTCTGGTAAGAAACTGACTCTCACAAATGTTCTACATGTTCCTAAGATGAGAAAGAACTTAATTTCTGTAGACATGTTATGTAAGAAGGGTGTCAAGGTCATATTTGAATCCAACAAAACCATTTTGTCAAAGAATGGGTTGTTTGTTGGAAAGGGTTATTCTTGTAATGGGATATTTAAATTGAGTATTAATAATAGTAATTCATCTTATATGATAGACTCTTGTAGTTTGTGGCATGCAAGATTAGCTCATTTAAATTTTAATTCCATGAAGTTAATGAATGAAATGGGTTTAATCACACTTAACCAAAATGAAATGGAAAGATGTGAAATATGCCTTAAATCTAACATGACAAAAAGACCTTTCTCTAGCATTGAGAGAACATCAAGATTGTTGGAATTAGTTCACTCGGATGTATGTGAATTAAATGGTGTAATCACTAGAGGAGGTAAGATATACTTCATTATATTTATAGATGATTTTTCTTGATATATGTATGTTTATCTCATGAGGACTAAAGATGAAGCATTTTCTATGTTCAAGGCTTATAAGGCTGAAGTTGAAAACCAAAAGGAAAAGAAAATCAAAATTCTACTAAGTGATAGAGGAGGAGAATATTTTTCATTAGAATTTTAAATTTTTTGTGAAGAACATGGTATTGTACATCAAATGACAGCCCCTTATACTCCCCAACAAAATGGATTGGCTGAAAGGAGAAACCGAACTTTGGTTGAAATGGTAAATTCTATACTTCTTAATTCTAGTTTACCATTGAATTTATGGGGTGAATCATTGTTTTCAGCTTGTCATATATATAATAGGATCCCATCTAGAAATAACCAAACTTGTCCCTATGAGTTGTGGAAAGGTAGAAAACCAAATATCTCATACTTCAAAGTTTGGGGTTGTGTAGCATATTATAGGACACCCGAGCCTAAAAGAACTAAATTAGGTTCTAGAGCATTAAAAAGTGTGTTTATAGGTTATGCTCAAAATAGCAAAAGCTATAGATTACTAGATTGTGAATCTCATATAATTGTTGAGTCCAGAGATGTTGAATTCTAGAAAATAAATTTTTAGCAAAAGATAATAATAGTGAATCAAGTAAGACTCCTAAGGATGCTTCTATAGAAGTAGAAGATGACATTAGCAAAATTGAAAAACCAAGGAAAAGTCAAAGGGCAAGAAAAGAAAAATCTCTAGGCCCTGATTTTATCTCCACTCAATCTATAATTTTTCTTGTAGAAGGAGACAAAGATAAAGTATTGAATAAGACACCTATAGAATTGAATGAAGATGATGTTCCTAAGACCTATAGTGAGGCTATGACATCTAGAGATTCAGCTTTTTGGAAAGAAGCAATTAATGATGAAATGGATTCTATCATGTCAAATAACACATGGGTTTTAACGAATTTGCCACAAGGTTCTATTCCTATAGGTTGTAAATGGGTATTTAGGAAGGAATACAATTCAGATGGAACTTTACAAACCTTTAAAGCTAGGCTGGTAGCAAAAGGATTTAAACAAAAAGAAGGGATAGATTACTTTGATACATATGCACTTGTGGCTAGAATCTCTTCTATTAGAATTCTTTTTGCTTTAGCTTCCATATATCATTTGTATATTCATCAAATGGATGTTAAGACTGCATTTTTAAATGGTGATCTTGATGAGGAAATATATATGGAGCAACCAGAAGGATTTATTCTTCCAGGTAATGAAGGTAAAGTTTGTAAGTTAGTGAAATCACTTTATGGTTTAAAGCAAGCACCCAAAAAATGGCATGAAAAGTTTGATGCTATTATTTTATCTTATGGCTTTAAACATAATAGTGCTGATAAATGCATTTATATGAAATTTGTACATGAATATAATGTGATTTTGTGCTTGTATGTTGATGATATATTGATCATAAGCAACAATATGGTGGGGGTTATTGAAACTAAGAAGTATCTCACTACTATATTCAAGATGAAAGACTTAGGTGAAGTGGATACTATCTTAGGCATTAAAGTGAGAAAACAAAATAGATGTTATGCTTTAAATCAATCACATTATATAAAGAAGATCATTTATAAATACTCTTACTTGGAATTTAAGGATTATAGCACTCCTCATGATACTAGTATGAAATTGAGTATGAATTTTGGTAGAGCAATAGCACAACTTGAGGATGCTAGTGTTATTGAAAGTTTGATGTATGTTATGCATTGCACAAGACCAGATATTGCATATGTTGTATGTAAATTGAGTAGATACACTAGTAATCCTGGAGCTATTCATTGGAAAGCAATTGAAAGAATCCTTGGGTATTTGAAATCAACTATTGCATATGAATTGAAATACAACGAATATCCTAATGTGTTAGAAGGATATTGTGATGCTAGTTGGATGAGTAGTTGTGATGATCACATGTCTACTAGTGGTTGGATTTTTACTTTAGGTGGAAGTACTATTTCATGGACTGCTAAGAAGCAAACTTGTATTTCACACTCAACTATGGAATCAGAATTTATTGCTTTGGCTGCTGGTGGTCAAGAAGCGGAATGGATTACAAATTTGTTGTTGGATATAAAATTCTTGCCTAATCCTATGCCTCCTATATCTATTCATTGTGATAGTGAAGCGACATTGTCTAGAGCATACAATAATATTTATAAAGGTAAGTCTAGACACATTAGTCTAAGACATGAATATGTTAAGGAATTGATACAAGGAGGTATCATTACTATTACTTATGTGAGGTCAAGTAAGAACTTGGCAGAACCTCTTACCAAAGGGCTTTCTAGAGAAGTGGTAAGAGAAACAACTCTTGAGATGGGATGGAAACCCTTTTTTAGTCAACAATGATGGTAACCCGACCGAATGCTAGTAGAACACTAGTCCTTATGTTTAATGGGTAAGAACAAGTTATTGTGAGTGACTGAGCATTGGAACTTGAAAGCCATTCTGATGCTGCCACTCACGTTAATGAGGGTTGAGTTTTAACTCTTAATAAGGTTCATATGGTGTTGTTGTAACGGGAACACTAGAGAAACCTCACCTATGTGAACATAGAAGTGGTGCCGCTTCTCATGGAAGTTGAGGGTTTACTTACGGGATTGTTCATGAAACCAGGAAGCACATGGCCATAAAAGTGCTAACAAGTTTCCTCGTTAAAAGTATGATGATGTTATGTGTGTGTGTTAGGACCAAATTAAGTGGTCCTCTTTTTGGCATAAGGACGTGGCTATAGGAAAGGAAAAATAGAAACAATCCATGTCTTTATTTAGACTTGGAATGTGTCATGATGGACACACGTAGAGAGTGCCCTTGAGATAAGGGTCATAGTGGAGCATATTGAGGAGCCAAAACTTGGTATTTTCTCTACTATAAAAGAAAAATGCTATGATCAACAAAGTGAACAAGCAAAGACAGAGAAGAAAAGGAGTAGAGTGAAAAGAGAGAGATCTACAGGATCGTCTCTAAAGTCACGAGTGAAGTACGTAGCGACGCTCTCTGGAGGAGAACAACAACCAAGGGGGAGCCTTGGTAGGGTCAAGGAGATCAGAGACGTTCTCTTCCTCTCATGTGTGTGTTGAGTGGATTATCTATCATTGTAAGTTTATAGTTTGCTTTTGTTGAAAAGTCTACTGTTGTAATATTGTCTTACAAGCATAAATAGGATTCCTTGGTAGGGATTGTACGCCCCGTAATACAGAGGTGTGTTTCTCTGTATTTCATCAAGTTTATATGTGCGTCCACTTCTTATATTTCTGTTTGTTTGTTGTTCCCGATTCT
This sequence comes from Aristolochia fimbriata, assembly GCA_019845555.1. NCBI lineage: Eukaryota > Viridiplantae > Streptophyta > Magnoliopsida > Piperales > Aristolochiaceae > Aristolochia > Aristolochia fimbriata. The sequence continues at coordinate 11,675,102 of CM034081.1, forward strand.
AAGTATTGGAGTCACCTCGGTGTTGTAACACGTATATATTATAAAACCAGACAAGAAACAAGACCTACAAGTGGTATCAGAGCCATACTCTATTTTGTCTATAGAGTGATCCACGGTCTGGTAATGGAGCCTCAGAAGGAAGTCGTGCAAGCTGTCAAGCCACCCATTCTAGATGGCACAAATTTTCCATATTGGAAAACCCGTAAGAAGAGAAAATCAAAGATGAAATATGTATAGGTGAAGAAGGGGCTGGTGAGTCACTTTGATTCTCATGATTCTGATTGTTATAACAAAGTGTTGCGTAAAATGAGGTGTTGCAACACCACCTGTGGTGGCCTTCAGACAAGGCACCAAAAGTTGGAGGGCTTTAGCAACTATCTGCATAAATGGCACAAAAAGGTAGGTCCACCTACCTATAAAAGTCTGCCAAGTTTGATGAACTACTGTGCAATCAATAGGTTCTCTACTCTTGAAGACTCAAAGAAAAATCTCTACGAGTATTGTAAGCAAGGAAGCCTTGAATGTGTGAACTCGGGAGTCTGTGTCCTACCAACAGTCTGAAGCATTTACAAAAAGGGGGTGTATGCACAGTGTGTGTACGCTAATGTTTGTTCATGTTGCAGGGATGAAAATGACCTTTTACTCTTTATTGGCATCTTCTTTGCCATCAAGGGGAGAAGTTACTTTAATTTTTATGCCTACAGCATGAGATAATTGATAATTAAGGAGGTTGGAGCTGATATTTTGATGGATGATCATGATATTATATTTTTTGTTGATCATGAACTTAGTGAATGATCAATGATCTTGCATGCATGAAGGTGCTAAGGTTTATGATCTAGATATCATGTCTGCTTGACAGCAGCTGTTTCTGTAAGAACTGGGATATTTGACTGGGATACGGTTTGATTCTTTTGATATGTTTATGTGGCTGGGTCATGTGTTACAACACCATGACTACTTCAACACCTCAGGGGGAGATCAATTGGTGTGATGCCAAAAAGATGCCCAAGGGGGAGATTGTTAGGACCAAATTAAGTGGTCCTCTTTATGGCATAAGGACGTGGCTATAGGAAAGGAAAAATAGAAACAATCCATGTCTTTATTTAGACATGGAATGTGTCATGATGGACACACATAGATAGTGCCCTTGAGATAAGGGTCATAGTGGAGCTAATTGAGGAGCCTAAACTTGGTCTTTTCTCCACTATAAAAGAAAAATGCTATGATCAACAAAGTGAACAAGCAAAGACAGAGAAGAAAAGGCGTAGAGTGAAAAGAGAGAGATCTGCAGGATCGTCTCTAAAGTCACGAGTGAAGTACGTAGCGAAGCTCTCTGGAGGAGAGCAACAACCAAGGGGGAGCCTTTGTAGGGTCAAGGAGATCAGAGACGTTTTCTTCCACTCACATGTGTGTTGAGTGGATTATCTATCGTTGTAAGTTTATAGTTTGCTTTTGTAGAAAAGTCTACTGTTGTAATATTGTCTTACAAGCATAAATAAGATTCCTTGGTAGGGATTGTACGCCCCGTAATACAGAGGTGTGTTTCTCTATATTTCATCAAATTCATATGTACGTCCACTTCTTATATTTCTGTTTGTTTGTGGTTCCCGATTCTAAGTGTTGGAGTTGCCTCGGTGTTGTAACACCTATGTATTATAACACCAGACAAGAAACGGGACCTATAGTGTGGTACTACCGGATTATGTTTAAGAGTACCTAGCTTAATGCTATATGCAACTAGTGACTTTCATAACTCCTTGTAGTGCTTACACTAAGAGAAGGTTTAATTCGAAAGACACCTTCTTTTATGCATAACAAAATCAGTATGATAGAGAGCTAGAAATACTTAATTTAATTACTTAGGTGGGGGATTGTTGTATTTAAGAAATTAAATTAAATCAAGGGAATTTTTAAAAATCAATTTTTACTGGAGGATTTTGAAACAAGGAGATGCTTCTTTTCAAGCAAACCGATTTACTGGCTTTTGCTGGTTTTTTTAATAGCCATGACTTTTCAAAGAGACATGAGACTCCAAAGAGTCTCTTTAATCACCTATAAATAGGTGATTACTTCCCAGAATTTCATTCATTCAAAAACAGTTCTTCGCATCTAGAAAACTTTGTTTTCTCTACTCTCCCAAATTCCTAGCTCTCTTCATTACGATACTTTGAAAGAGGAAGGGTGTTTAAACGTATTTGGTATACGTTAAACACATTACTCCGTTGTATCCTGGGAGGAAACTTGCTGGTAACCCATTAGCAAATTTCTATCGGAAGTGGGGGCAATTATTCCTTAAGGAAAGTTGTGTTCGCGCCTCGGAGTTCGATTATTCTAACTCTGTTTTTATTTTTGAAGCAGTACAGTGTTACAGGTATACAAGGTACAGTGTTAAAGCTGGTCGGAGTACAGTGTTACAACAAGTTGCAGATTTCAGAATTCATATTCAAATCCGTGAAGAAGTCTTCCAACAGAGGAAATTATCATCAATTTCTCAACAGGTTCACTCTCTAGTTGCCCTTTGATTCGATCTCCACGTATTAACTTGCACTCTGACGACAAACATCATCCTGGATTTGATCACAAACTTAATCTCGAACTTGTAGGAGTTTTTTCCTAAAAGATCCAAAGCTGAACCAAGAACAGTGTATCTAGTGGAAGACAAACTGCTTGTTACTACAATGTTCTTGAGATTTCTAAGCGTTGTTTGATGATCAAGCAATGTTCCAACATAAATTCGGCAAAGCTTCATTGTGGAGAAAACTCGTCCACAATCCTTCAAATGAGCTTCTATTTATAGGTGAGGGAGCGATTTGATTTTCCCTTTTACTTTGTAATTTTAAATTTCAGATCACCACGCATCGAGGACTATCTTTTGGTTGCTAGATTCACTCAGATCATGCCTCGTGTCTACTAGCTGAGTCAGCTTTTGGAGTGTCACTCCTCCTGCGTGTCAACTTCCCATTGGATGATGAAGTATCCAGTTCTAGTTGGGCTTCAATTGGGTTGGATCAGGATTGGATCGATTGGACTTGATTTGTAGTGATCTCGGATCTGGCTTGATTGAGGTTAATTGTCTTGCATTGGCTTGTGATCATCAATCAGACCTAAATTAAGCCCTTGATAAAAAAATATGTCTTTTACAATTGATCAATTTCCAGTCAATCCTTGATTTGATGGTAAATTTGTTGATTTTAACCTCAATTGATAGGAAAATTGAATCGATCGAGTCTTTAGATCACCATATCAATCTCAGACCATTCGATCTTCAATTGATCAAATTTTTGCGTCTATAGAAAGAAAATATCGATAGGAATAGGAGGCTAAAGTTTGAAACTTTCAAGAAATATTCAGTTTGAAATCTATGGTGAGGAAATATGAAGAAAATTTTTGAAAGAAGGCTAAATTATGGTAGTATGAATAAGGATGGCAAGAAACAAACCGGCTCGTGAGTAGGGGTGGGCACGGGGACGGGTTTGGGTTGGGTTTCTAAAAATCCGAACGCGACTTGACTTAAAAATCCAAAACTTGAACCTCTAAAAAACCTGAATGGATTTTAAAATCTGAACCCAAACCTGACCCGATCCATCATTTTACTAACCCAAACCCAACCTGACCCAACTAAAACCCGTCAGCTTTTGAGAAAACCCAAACCCGACCTGAAAAACCCTGATTTTTTTATACATATTTTTTAAATAAATCTAGAAAAATATATGAAAATTTTAAAATTAAAAACCCGACCGTTAGATTCTGGTAAACCTAAACCCGACCTGACCCGAGATTGGGTTTGGATTCCCAAACCTGAATCCGACCTGCGGATTGGATTTTGGAATCCAAATTCAGGTTTTTTGGGTCGGGTCGGGTTACCCGAAAACCCCAACCTGATGCCCCTCCTGCTCGTGAGTAATTCGAGCTCAGCTCGGGCCAGGCTTGGATCAGGCTCAGGTCAGGCTCAATTAGGCTCGAATTTAATTGAATTTGAGAATAACTAGTAGCCTGTTTATTGAACGAGCCAAACCCGAGTTATAAGTGACTTGGTTCGGGACCTTGTCAAGTCGTTTGTGAACCAATAAAAAAAGTCATAAAACTTTTCTGGTTAGGAAGAATTACGACTATGGAGTAATTTTTGCTTAAATATCGAACTATGGATCCCTGTTGATAAAATATCGAGTCATGGATGCGGAGACGAAAATCCCCCTTACTTAACCCCTAAACTTAGGGTGGCAACAAGGCACGACGGGGTGAGTTTTTGGAAACCCATCCCCGCCGCATGAAAATTCGGGAAAACCCATCCCCGCCCCATGAAAATTCGGGAAAACCCATCCCCGCCCCATGAAAATTGGAAAACCCATCCCCGCCCCATGAAAATTGGAAAACCCATCCCCGCCCCATGAAAATTGGAAAACCCATCCCCGCCCCCCATGAAAAATTGAAAAACCATCCCCGCCCCATGAAAATTCGGGAAAACCCATCCCCGCCCCATGAAAATTCGGGAAAACCCATCCCCGCCCCATGAAAATTCGGGAAAACCCATCCCCGCCCCATGAAAATTCAGGAAAACCCATCCCCGCCCCATGAAAATTCGGGAAAACCCATCCCCGCGAAAACCCGCTCCATGGGTTTGCAATGTAAACCTGTCCCTATTCCGCGAGAAAAAATCCCTCCCCGAACCTGCAAAAACCTGCCCCACCCCGCGGGTACCCGACCCGACCTGCCCCACTATGACATGTTTTGTATTAAAAAATATAAAAATATGAAAAACAATATTCTAAAACAAATATATAAACTTGTAAACATATAAATACCTATGAATTATGTAAAACTTAAACATGCTGTCAAACATAAAATTCATTAACATTTTTTTTTCTATTACATGTTTGCCCTCTAATATATATTTTTTTTTACATAGGTGTTAAGTGGGTCGGGTCGGGTTTTTTGGGTGAAACCCGTCCCTGCCCCGAACCCATGACGGGTTCCACTCCAAAATACCAAACCCGCCCCACGGGAAAAAAATGCAAACCCGAACCTGCTTTAAATGGGTTGGGTCGGGGTGGGTTCCCCGTTAATGGGAACCTGTTGCCACCCCTACGTGAACCAATTTAAACCATCGCCAAACCCATTTAAAACCTACCAAACCAAACCCGTTAAAAACCCACTGATCAATCCCACTTTTCTGGAATAACATATTATTTAATAGTCATAACATGCTTTCCCATCCTACTTAATATACTAGTCAATGGTATAATTTCCCATTCTACATAACATATTAGTTAATGGTATAATTTCTTGTTATTGAGCGGTGTTAGTGCCGATTTAGCTGGCATAACATATTAGTTAATAGTCCGTAACATACTAGTGTGTTATGCATAACATGTTTTTCCGTTCTGCATAACATATTATAATAGTATAATTTTTCGTGGTTGAGGGGAGTTTGTCCTTATAAAGCCTACATAACATATTAGTTAATCGTGTATAACATACTATTATGTTATGCATACCATACTTTCTTGTTTTGTGTAACTTAACATTGATCGGTGGGTTTTCAATGGGTTCTGTCAAGTAGGTTTTTGAGTGTGTTTGACGATGGTTTAAACCAATTCAAGGGTTAAGTGAGGGACATTTTCATCCCTGCATCCATGACTCGATATTTTACCAATATCCGTCCATGGTTCGATATTTAGGCAACAATCGTTCAACTAGTCATAATTCTCCCTAAAGGTTTTCCGCCTTTTCCCTCGACCCCGAGTCCTGACTTCCGCATTTCTTTCCCTTTCCCTCTTCATATACGACAGCAAGAGTTCAAGTCTTCAACAACCACATCTCCTCTTTTGATCTTTCCTTTCCGTTTTTGTTTTATCTTTCTTTGTCTCTTTTCGTCTTCCTTTCCTTCGTGTCTCTTCTACATAGAAAGTTTCTTGTTTCTCTAATTCTCTCTTTCCCAAACGCTAAAACCTATATCTCTAATGTTCTACATAAATAGATGTTGAAAAGTCAAGAGCATTGAGATAAGCAAGAAGAGAAACATAAAAAATTGCTTTTACTTCTTCCTTCTTTTCTTATTTTTTCAATTTTGATTACAGGTTAGGCATCGATTGAAAGTAGGGTAATTTCTACATCTACCCTTTTAATTTCTACTCCTTCTAATCAACAGATATATGCTTCCACATTAATTTCTTATACATGTGGGTGAAAAAAAGGAGGATTTGATGGCAATGTTGCACAGATGGTGGTGTGTTGCGAATTTCGAGTGCACTCCCTAATTAAAAGGTTGCTCATGCACGCAAGCGCACATGTCACACAAGTAATAAAGAGAGTATTGTTCCAACAAGAAGGAGATGGATTGAAAACCAACGTCATGTATTAACTATAACTAGCCTCTTAAATAATTGTAATTAATCTAAATTAACAAACAAACATGCAATTCAAATTAACTACTAACTTAAACTTGGAGATGTTCTCGATTTTAACTAAAAGGGTGCACTTGTGTATCCCTTTTTGCTTGATTCTAATACCTTGATTGTGTTTTAACCCTCCTACCCTATGTTAGGCAAACCGGGAAATTAGTACAGCCCTCCCTCTCCTGAGTGCGCCACACTTGTGTTCACTCAATTAACTATCAAATCTCCCGAATGGAGTTGGAGAGTGAACCCACTATGAGTTGCCCGATCATCACGTACAGCGATAAATTATCCTAACTTACATGACAATCCCCCAGCTAGACCTCCAATTAGGTGGATCATATGTTGTACAATGTATAATCCACTCAAAACTACCCTTCTGGGATCATAATGAGTCCCTAAAACACAATCAAATGTAAGTCAAACATTAAGTCAAACATAGCATGAATCACACATACACGTATGTTAAAATAAAAAATCAATCAATCATGGCATTAAAAATTGAACTAAAGTGATACAGAGTACAACCCAATAGGTGTCTTAGCCTAAAAAATACATCAATCTTAACATGTTTTGAGTCAATATATATATGAAATTCATCATAATACATACAAAGTCAAATACAATGCCAAGAAATCAATAGAAAATAGAAAAGACAAGCGAACTTTGGTAGGTAGAAGCTCTAATGCACGAATCTTCCTCTAGGATCGATCCTACAAGTCGCACAACCCAAAAACCACATTGTCTCTCGCTTTAGCACAACTCCCAAGATTTCCAAGCTCTCCCATTAATGAATCCCCTTTTGTATTTATAGGCTAGGAGCAATACGAACAATTTTTGGCCTAAGTAATTGGGCGCCATATGGCGTCGGCCGAAGTGCCATGGCTCCCAATCACTAAAAATCAGAATCAAGCCTAAGGGTCGGGACCATTTGACATTGAGCACTCTCTAAGGTATCCAAATTCTTTCACACACTAAGTGTTGTTGCACTTAAAAACAATGTAGGGGTGCTCTCTTGCACACTTTGGTGCAACGGTGCTCGATCTTGGCATCGTGATGTTGTGCCCATTTTCTGTACAGATGAGCTTGTTGTTCACCATGATGTCGTAGCTCTCACTCCAGTGCTACCTCAATCCAGAACCATGGGGCACCCAAGTTCACACATTCCAGCCGCACAAGCATTTCTTCTCATGCCTCGCTCAAGTACCGTGCAACATGTCACCGGTGCCATGGGGAGCCAAGTATTCATCTATAGCACCCAGGTTCGCACATGCCCTGAATGTCCTCCCTTCACTCATGTGTTGTGCTTTAAGTGACCCACACCCACTGGCGCCCAAATAAACTTGACCACCATGAATCTTCCTGGTGGCCTATGGTTCCAAACCTCTGTACCTTCTCTTAAAAAGGGTAAAATCTTCATTTTTCGCCTGATTCGCTTGGAACTTTTTCAATATTCTTCTTTTGGTATTGGAATCATATTCCCTGTAGGAAATAAGCAAGATTAAGTCAAATTTCCCCACATTGGGACAATTTTGGGTATATCCAATTCACATATAATTTATGTAATCATGGTGGGAGTAGATACTAGATAGAAATTAAAAGGATATTGTGACTTTGGTTTATAGTTTTCGTCTTGAAGAAAGGAAAAACAAAGACTTTTTCTTGATTACAAACCAAAATTTCAATAAGGTCTCACTGATCATTAATAAATACTAAATAGATTTAGTGTTCTTTTTTTTTATTTTTTGTTCCTTTTGAAATTTGACTTTTTGTGTTCTATTAATAGTTAATTAATGGAGATTCTTTGTTTATGTGTGTGTGTGTGTGTGTGTGTGTGTGTGTGTGTGTGTGTGTGTGTGTGTGTGTGTGTGTGTGTGTGTGTGGATCTTTTCTATTTCTAGTGTTCATTTTAGTATAATCATGTACATATGCAGCTGAACTCATGTCTGTTGATTGTATATACTGTGTATGTTTTTATGAAGGACACATGTATTGTGTAAACCCTAAACATCTTTTGGATATTGAATGTGCGTAAGTCTTGTTGTTTTTTTATGTGATGAATTTTTCTGATTTTTCCAATTTGGTTTGGTTTTGTGTTCAACCATTGTATATGCTTCCTGATATTAAATACTTTGTATTACCTACTTCATTCTTGTTTAGTTTTACCTAATTGATCTTTGTACAATCTGGTTTGTTAGCTTGCAAAAAAAGTTTTGTTGCAACTTATTTATTTGATTAGATTACTTGTTTAATATTGGTATTTTATTTGCATAGATTGTAAGGATGTCATCACCTTCTACACCCTCTACATCTATTGTTAATGCTAATGCTAGTGAGGATGGAATAAATAGTCAAGCTTCACAAGATATTCCTCCCCAAACTACTCAACCCACATCAAGGTACCCAAACTGAGGAAAACACCCAAAATTTGAAAAGGAAAAAACCTCACCAATTTGGTCAAAATTTATAGAGATTTCTCTTCTAGGTAGAAAAAATTCTCAACATCTTCATTGTAAGAAGAATTCGAGTATCAATAACACTGGATCAACCTCACACATGAATAGGCATTTGAAGGTTTGTGCTAGTATAAAAGTGACACTAAAAAAATAAAAATATTTAAATTTTTAAGCAGTGTGGGCACTAATGTAGATAGAAGTTTAGTTGGCCCTCTCTAAATTTTGGAGGTGAATATCATCAAGCTAAAATGAGAAAAGCTATTTCTGATTCTCATTGGATTCTTATGCATGAACATCCTTTTATCATCGTTGAAGAATTGGGTTTTAATTTTCTCATGAAAATGGCAAATGTGAACTATGGAAAAAATATCTCATAAGACCATTAAGAATGAATGCATAGAAGTGTATGAGGCAAAGAAATCAAAATTATATTAAAGAATATTACTAAGAGTAGTTTGACCACTGATCTTTGGAAATATGAAAATAAAAATATGATTAAATGGTTCTTACTAGGCATTTCATTAATGATAATTGAAAATTTTGCATGTTCCACCTCCCCATCTTGACATTGACTTAGTAGATGTTATACACTAGTGTTTGAAAAAATGAGAAATTGAATACAAAGTTTCTCCATTTCATTTGATAATGTTGCTTGCACTGATGTTCTCATCAGAGTTTAAAAAAAAAATTGAGAAATAGGAAATTGCTATGTGGTGGAAAATTATTTCAATGTTGTGCTCATATTTTGAATTTACTTGTCCAATATGGTCTTAGTGAAATCAAGAGTATCAATGAGAATGTGCGGTAGAGTATCAAATTTATTAATTAGTCTTAATCAAGACTTTGCACTTTTTCAATAATATTACAGCAATTACTATTAGAAGTGAAAAGCTGATCATTGATTGTCTAACTCGATGGAATTCTACTTATGAAATGTTGCCTTGTGCTCTAAATTAATTTAAATATGTCTTTCTAGATTTCAAGATAGAGAGCCAACATATGATTGTTTGCCAAGTCTTGATGAGTGGGAAAAAGTAGAGAATATTTGTGAGATTTTGGAAGTTTTAATGTTATCACTAAGATCTCTTCAGGGAGAAACTACCCTACTTAGGTTTTACACCTCAGTAGATTTATAGGGTAAAAGAAGTGCTCAATCTTAATGCTTGGAGTCACAATGAGTTCATTAGGGCAAGGGCAAGTAAAATGAAGGTCAAATTTGACAAGCATTGGGGTGAATGTAATTTTTTTATGGCGGAAACTTCAGATTTAGTTCCTAGGATCAAATTCAGGTTGATTAAGATGTATTTTCCATATATCTATTTTGAGGTGGAAGCTAGATTGAACCTAAACATAGTTTGTGATACCTTATTTCAAATATATGATGAGTATGTTACTCTGTATCATGTGTGAATTGCTGATGAAGCTTCTTCCAATGGAGCCTCTTCACATGCTTCTACAAGTTTTGGGTTCATTCTTCATCAAGTTCATGGTGGTCAGAATTTATGAATTATGTGAAACAAGTGGTAGTAATTTCTTCACCAAAGTCAGAGTTGGATAACTATCTTGAAGATGGTGTTTATATTTGTGAGAGATGTATCAATATGAGTTTGATGCTTTAGACGGTGGAAAATGAATAACTTAAAATATCAAGTTTTATCAAAGACAACAGCAAATATTTTTGCAATTCCAATATCAGTCTACCTTTAGTGCTGGTCATAGAGTGATAGATTCTTGTGGCTCCTCTCTTGCTCCAATTATTGTTCAAGCTTTGATTTGTGGTTGTGATTTGTGAAGGGTTATTCTTGGTGTAAAAACAAGATCAAAAGGTGTGAGTTTGATGCTTTAGATGGTGGAAAATGAATAACTTAAAATATCAAGTTTTGTCAAAGACAATAACAAATATTTTTGTAATTCCAATATCATAGTCTACCTTTAGTGCTGATCGTAGAGTGATAGATTCTTGTGGCTCCTCTCTTGCTTCAATTATTGATCAAGCTTTGATTTATGGTGGTGATTGGATAAGGGTTATTCATGGTGTAAAAAAAAGATTAAAAGGTGAATTTTAACAGAATAAAAAGGTTTTTTTCCTAAATCATTTAGCTTCCTTTAACAAATTTTTGTTTGATGAATGCAGGATGAAAGGAAACCAATGGAGGTAGTGTTACTCCTTGATAATTTTACCTTTTTATTATTTTGATAAATTTTATAATTTTCATAATATGATGTTATTATGTTGAAATTTGTTTATGTTATGTTAATATGAAAAATATGTGTGACAGGAACTTAATTGTAGTTGGAGAATATAGGATGGAAGAGGTATCTATATAAGAAGGAAGCTATAATTATTTAGAAAAGAAAACATTGGAATAGATTTTATTAAAAATTAAATACATTTTTTATGAACAAGTGTTTTTTGGATGTAGTAGTTTTAAACATTATTAGTAGGTTTTTTTGGTATATTTATTAGAAAATGTCTTTATTTCAGTTTTGACTAAACAAGATAAGTTAACAAGTTTGATTCATTTAAATATGTAACATATCTTGTTTTGTAGCAACTCATTGATGGTAGTTTATTTAATTAATGCCTTATTCAACAGATTATGCAAACTATTTTGCTTTATAGTAGCTCAAGAACAGATTAATGTGGTTTACTTGTAGTTTCTATATGTATTGACATAATGTAATTAACACTTATGATGGTTGGAAAGTCTTTGTTGTGCATATCACATGTGGCTGCATGGTTGAACCAGTGAATTGTAATTCAAAATTTCTTTTTGATGTTATGTATGAATACCCCTTTGATCTTATATTTGTATTTTTAAACTAGAAAATATTACTGTTTATGAAGTTTCAAGTCTCATATATTGACAATGTAAATTTTAATGGTGCAATTAATAATAATGTCTTGGATTTTTTTTTTTGTATGAACTTTTGTTATAGCATACTCAAGAACGTATTAACAACTTTGGTGTAAAAGAGGCTTTGTGCTGGATTTATTGAAGTGACAAAGCCCAAATATATAGCTTAAGTCTTAAGAACAAGAGTAAGCTCATTAAGTATGAATCCCTGAGCGAGAACCGCTTTTTCAAATTAATAAAAGAAATGCTAAAAGGGGCTAAAACTCGAAATGGGCTCAATCCCTACTTGAGCCCACTCAAATTCGAGCTCAAGCACGTTTGAGATACTCGAGCTCGAGCTCATTCGAGTCACACGAGCTTGAGGTCATTCGAGTTACACGAACTTGAGCTCATTCGAGTCACATGAGCTTAAGCTCATTTGAGTCACTTGAACTCGAGCCTGAGCCTAAGCTCATGGAATATAGGCCGAGCCGAGGTCAAGTCACCATGATGCATCCGAGCCCGCCTTGGCACATTTCCAGCCCAAACTATGAAATTAACTTTGGGAAGAAGGTTATTGCATGGAACATGAGAAAAAAATTCAAAAAAAGACTACAATGAGAGTACATGGAAAAAAAATCCAAAAAAGGAGCCATATTGAGGGAGAATGATGAGAAATTACTTTAAAAGGTTGTATGGGTTTATCAAAAAAAAATTGATAAAAGGTTACAGTCATGGCATATTTAGAATAATATCGATGAAAGACTAGAATACAGGAATACAAAGAAACTTCAAAAGAATGATATATATGAAAAAAATTATCGAAATAAGATTGTGATAAGGGAATATGATGAAATTTTTTTATGGAGGGCTACATCAAGGGAATAAGATGAATTTTTTTTTATTAAAAGCTATAGAGTAAAACTCCAATGCATGCATTCTTCATTCTTTATTTGACTTGTGGACCCTCTTATAAAGTTGAAACACCTCATAATTAATATCAAATAAAAAATATAGTAAAATAGCAAAGCATTACATGTAAATTTCGTAAATGCAATCTTCTGGATGCCATTAGTGGGAAAGTACTCCTTTTACATTTATAGTCATTATCACGAGGTATCGAGAAATACCTCTTCCACCTAAGAAATTCAATTTTTTTCCATTTCAAATATAGCGTGCCACTAAAACAAGCGGTCACATTCATGAATTTGATGTTAACCACGACTCTTTATATACAACATATTGAAACTAAACAATGAGCAGAGTAAGATTCTCTTGTTATTTTTATTCTTCTTTTCATCTTCTACTATTTTTCTTGGGCCATTACTTTTGTTTCTTCTTCTTCTTCTTATTCTTTTTCTTATCTCCCATGGTGGTATTGCTCGAGATGTCATCATCAGATTCAAAGAGGACAGTCACTGGTGATTTTATATCATCTCAAGGGGATCGAGAAGAGGAGGAAGTCAACCAACCCAAAACAATTTGGCACCCCCTGTTGGGCACTACAACTTCCAATTCAAAGAGAATCATCTCCTACGATGATGAAACATCATCAAGCTTTGACTCTGAGAGAACAATTTCAGACAATAATATTCCTACATCAAATCATGGAGGAGAGGAGGTTGACCAAATCCTATGTGAACATCATGTTAAAGATGGATCCGCTCAAGTCAAGCCAGTGACATATGTTAAATCTGAAGCACATGCTGGGAAATGTGCTGAATCTGAAGTAGATGCAGTGAAATATACTAAATCTGAAGTGGATACAGTGGAATATGGTGAATCTGAAGTCGATCTGTCTTCAAGATACAAAACACAAGACTTAATCAAGAGGAAAAGTACAAAAATAGGGAGAATAAACAAGGTAATTTCTTTTCATGTATATCCTAATTTTAGGATATGATAAAATAAGTTTATGCAAAATAGGATTTTTTTTTAAATAATTTGACACTCTATTAGATAATAGCATACAAGTAGATTATTAAGTTGAATCCTTATATCGTACATTAATGGGCTAATATGAATAGATTCTACTCAACAAAAGTTCCAATTCTCCTTTTCCCAAGACACATTTTTTTTTTATTTCAATAAACCCAAACCATATTTATTATCTTCTCCATTCATTATTTGTTAATGAATTCTTATTGAAATGACCAATTTTTTGGCATTCTTGCAGGATTCCAATGTGATACCTAAACATGGTAATTATTTACAAACAAGAAGAAAAGGTGTGTTGAAGTATCTGAAAGTGTTTGAAGTTAGAGATCATGTGCAATCCTCTAGTGCTAGCAAGAATCATCAAAGTTGCCAGAGAAAGGATTCCATGAATAGTAAAAATGCAATTTAAGTTGAATATAACCAAATTGAGTAATGTCATTAAGAAATAACCTTAGTAGAAGTGATAAAAGAGAAAGTAAGCCTTGCTTTCAATCTTGGTGAACTTGTTAGGTTGTAAGAAGGGTAACAAAAAGTGGTATGAAATTGTTCTTGATATTGTGAATAGAGCTTAAGATTTCTATTATTTACTCATATAGTATGAAAATTCTTTTATGAATCGTGAGTAAATTTTGATATATTAGATAACTAAAGTTTTGTATTTAAAGGTCTATTAACAACATAATTCTTAGAAAGTTTTTAAATTCATATGCTAAACTGATGGTCCTAGTATATTACAAAAAGTTTAGGTATCTTATTCCAAAGGTGAAACAACCTATTTCTAAAAGATGTACTTAGTTAATCACAATGTTTTGAAAATTGCAATGTTCATAAGCCCGTAGTATCTCCAATTTGGTCACACCTGGTTAGACCAAGGTAGGCCGGTGGTTGAACTATGTTCCCAAAGTACACTACAAGAAAATTAGTTTTTAGTAACAACTTTTTGCCAGAGAAGTCAATTTTCCTGGTAATAGTCACTTATGCCAAAAAATAATAAAAAAATTATTGCTAAAAGATGAACATTCTAATTCTTAAAAACTTAAGTTAACGACTATTAAAATCCATCAATAAACCCCAATTGGCGGGAAACTTTATTTTCTTAGGTGACCTTTGCAGCAAAGGTTATTTATCACTGACAAAAACCAATTAATACTTTTACAAGATGGAATATAATATTTTTTCTGGTGTCATCCTTCACGTAGATAGATCAGGTGGAAAATGAACAAGAGAGCCCTGATTCAGGGTTATTTTTGCCATTATGTTGTTTTGGCTGCTCTTTGGGGTGTCCCTTCACAGGGAGAAAGAATATACAGGAGAGAGGGTGAAAAGGAAGCTAGGTGGAGAGAGAGGGCATTGGTTTTCACCGATCTATACCCAAAAAGACGATGATTGGTTTGTCCTTATTTAGTAATGGTTAATATGGGTGTGCTTATTCCTTCCAATGCTTGTTAGCTTTCAATGCTGGTGTTCACAAAGCTGTAGTGGTGTTGTTATATAGTTGATGTTCCTGTCTCTTTTATCTCTCTCTTGGCTCTTCTTCCAATTTCAGTTGGGAATAATAGATGTGTCATTATTTTTTATTTTAACTACGTTAATTTCTTGCCTTGTTTTATTAGTATCTATTTGCATCATTCTAGTATTAACATCTCATTTGCATCTCTGGCCTTTATTAATGAAAATCATATTTGTTTCCTACTTACTTTGACCTCAATTTTCATCTAGTTTTCAATTTTAAAATGTGTTGGAGATACCCATATAGTACGAATTATTGTTTTCTATGCAATGGAGTTTTTACTTCAAGTGTATTATTTTAGCAAAAGATAGATAAAGATGACTAACACTAGTTATGACAACTGGAAGAGACAGCTTTCTATTAGGGGGGAGTTACAGTATAATTGTTTACTTCTATGTTGTATTTAAAGAATTCTAATCCTACACTTCATCGCTTGTTACTGAGTAAAACTTTCCTTTTATTTGTTTGCCACGGGAAGTCAGAGGAAGACATTAGCAAAGAACTCTACTTGTAAAATCGAGCAGGAAAACCCTCAGTGTGGAAGCTTATAGTTTTCCTTTTCTCCTCTTACCTTAAACTCTTGGCAAGGTTTGCTTCCATCTTAACAGGTAAAACTACATTTTCTCTTTGAAACCCTGTCTTTTTTTTGTTAGAGTGATATTTGAAGGACAAGCTCATGTGTATTGTATTTCTGGATTGGTGCTTCCTTACTACAGTTTATAGTGCCCAAGTTATAGGAAGACCTTAGCAAAGAACTCAACTTGCAGATTCAAGGAGCTGTAATCTTATAGGTGTTCAATTTAGAGCCAATCCTTACACTCTTCGCACGGTTGTTTTCCACCTTATTAGGTAAAACTGCATTTGCTCTCATACAAGGTAGTTATAGTTTTGAGTGTTTAAATGGCTAATATAGTTCTTTTGATACTTAGATTGCTTGTCACATAATTTTTCAGTGGGATGCTATTTTAGAATAGAAATGAACTCTTTATATTTGTACATTTACTTTGTTTGTGATTACCATTTGGCATTTGGTGAGTCATTGCTTGTCAATCAAATAACCTTCAAACCATTGGATATTTAATTTCATACTAGGAGGTTCGCTCTTTTATTTGCTGGCCTAGCTGATATGTTGGCCAAGGAGGGACCACCCCTTCAAATCTTGCTTTGTGGGCCCGACCTGTTTCCTAGGTGCTTGAGCCTTGTCCATTATGAAATCTGCCATTCTCTGATATATTGTCGTTGATCTGAGTTTACCTTTGCTCCCTAATGGAATTGGAATTTGTAACGTGGTGATGCTTATCTTATTGCCTCACCTGATCATGTCTTATTAATGTCCAGCTGTTATATGAATAGATGTTGTATTATGCAGAAATTGATTGATTTACCTTTCTTAAGCTTACTGCTAGATGTAGGGTGGATAGAGCAATATTACTTGCCACACGTCAATTCGTCCTTACTGGGCTATCTGCCTATATCATGATAAAGATTACCCATTGTGTGTGCTATTCTACTACTTGAATGTTGCATAGAACTTTTTAATGGAAGTCTCAAATCTATTTGTTTTACTCTCTTTAGACTATTAAAGTTGGAACTATTAGTTTGTTGCAAGGGCATAGATTCTTTTTCCTAGACCATTAGAGCTCACATATTTTCGGAAATTGAAGACTTAGGTCTTTCACAATGTATTAGCTTCACATTACGTGTTGAAATGAATTTGGCAAAAATTGCTTATTTTTGCAACTTCTTGTTTTGGGAAGCTCACTTCTTGGTAGAACTATAGATTTCTAAGATTTCATTAGTCTATTCTAGGACCACTCAAAACTAATTATGAGACTCAATTCCCTTGGTTACATCCAACTATTTTCTGCTAGTGCAACTAGCATGGTGGTGGAGCTTTTGTTTGTTTCCTAAAGGTGCTCATAATCTACTTTAGCATTCTCTTTGTGCCTTGATGATGAAGGATTTAAAGATTTGGGTTCATATTAGATGTTGAATGGGATGACTTGTTGTCTTAAACAATAGATTTTACAAAATTCAGTTTTTCGTTTTTTTTTTTTTCATTCTTTAGCACAAGTTTGTAACATTTGGTTTTTACTGATTTGAGGTATATGCATCTTTCTCAAATTTTTCCATTAGGACAAGAGCAAACAACTCCTATTTTCTCTAGGCATTCAAACACAAACTAGAGGAGCTGCTCTAAGGTATGTACAATACAATGGACAAATTTTGAGGCAATCCATCATAAAGTTTATTGTCGTCTCTGAAAGTTTATTCTGTACATCTCATCTCATGTATTTGCTCTACAATGGACAAATTTTGAGGCAATCCCTTCAACTCCCTTACACTGTCTTTTGAGAGTTAAAATTAGTTTACATTATCAAGGAATGTGCATTACTCGTACCGCTCTCCACCTGCCTTGTTCACACCCACTTTTTACAAATGTTGCATTGATCTTTTTATATTCTTATTCATCAAGTAGTCAATGTTTGAGAGAATAGTTTTGATGTGTTTAAGCAGCAGTGAGTTATAGGGAATGTTTGGTTACCAATTTAGATTGCTTAAATGCCAAACAAGCTTGAAATGGACAAGGGGAATGTTCTATCCCATCCTCGCCCTTTCTAGACCATCATTCTTCACCTCAATGGATAATGACACCTGCAATGTAAACTAACATTCATCTTAAGGGAGGTATAACAATAACAGGCATAGACTCAAATTTATTTCTAACAATTGTCTCAGCAAATACAAAACAAATACGACCAACATAACCTACCATGATAAGTTGGCAAAAGAAGGAAAACTGTAAAAAGTTAAAAATAGATGAGCACGAACTTCCGCGACCAATAAATCACAAATGTGTTAATTCTCATTATTTTTTATTCAGGTTTACTCTCAACATGCAAGCATTACTGGAGTACTACTTAACATGCTTGTCAGCTTGTGTCATGACTTGTGTTGCTTTTATGTCGCTATTTTGTTGCTAGTTTGAGTATCTTTTATAGTTATGTAATGTTGTTCTACAGACAATAGAATACATGTTTAGCTATAAATTGTGTTGCATGCAGATGCTTTCATTCCTTCTTTCTCTTCTCAACTATATATTTGTCTTGTTTGAAATATGGTTGAGAGCTATTTTATTTTTGTGAGATCCTATTCCTTTTTTAGTAATGAAAATCAATTTCATAAAGCTTTAATGAAAACATATATTTGAGGTATACCATTTAGTGAAAGTGTACCGTGAATTAAACTTTAAACAAACAACAAATGATCGAATAATAGGAATAGAGCAATAACCACAATTCAATTGATTCAAAAAACTTTTGGAATGCAAATCTTGCCCCATTGCATTTTGAACCTTGATAATTTTGTCCAAAATTGTGAAAGATGATTAAGAACGTTGGTCTAGAAGTCCTATTCTAAAGTTTCAATAAAATAGCAAGTATTTCTTTTCTTTGAACCATCTATGAATCAATTCTTAGCTGAGTTGTACCTTATATTAGGTAAACACATATACAATGTAAATTTTCAAGGTGATAAATATATATTAGTAAGAGATCACAATAGTAATGCTACCAATAAGGTACCTTTCTATGCAAGGGTACCCGTAATGACTCCATAATGTTCTCCATCCTATGGAAGGGGGACCATCAAACTCAAAGGGGCAAAATATTTGATAAAAAAAAAAAATATTGTTTATAAGTTAGGAAAATGTGTACCCATTTTCACTCAAGCCCTTGGTGCGCTTATGTGTGCTCAAGTTATTTGTGCCACTTGTAAAAAACCTGTTCCATCATATGGCTATCTATCTATATATATATTATAGGAACAGGGGTCGAGTGAAAATAGGGAGCAAAAAGTTGAGGTGGCTTCTGCTGCAGAGAGAAAAATTAAAGTGAAAAAAAATTGAGGTGGCAGAGAGAAAAATACTAGTAGGGATTTGTGAAATAGAAATACGAGGGATTTGTGAAATAGAAATACGAGGGATTAGATAGGGATTAGAGATATCAGGGATTAGAGAGATATCAGGGAGATATCAGGGATTTACTCTAACCTAATTATCTATATTAAAGCAGCTTCTCCTTGCAAGCGAGTAAGAGTAGTTTTCTGAGGCTTCGATTCCGGTAAGTTTCCTTCCACTGCTATTTTTGGATCCAATAATCGGCTATTATTTATTTGAGACTGATACTTTTGTTAATTTCTGTAGAACAGTTGCAGCTTCTCCCTGCGAGCGAGTAAGAGCAGTTTTCTGAGGCTTCTATTCCGGTAAGTTTCCTTCCACTGCTATTTTTGGATCCAATAATCGGCTATTATTTTTATGAGACTGATACTTTTGTTAATTTCTGCAGAACAGTTACCGAAGGTCCAGCTCTTCTAATTAGTTATCTTTCTTCTCTCAGGCCACGCAAGGTATTTTCTTTGTGTATGATTTTTATTTTTTTTTCTCTTTTCTGCTGTCAAGGGATCTAACCAAAAAGGTAACCAAAAATAAATTACGAAAGCCAAAAGGCTTGCAGTGAGAGAGTACTGGCACGCATTCCCTTCTTCTCTCGCACGAAGAAACCCACGTAACGGTGATCGACGATTTTCAGTTCGAGAATCCATTTCTTCTCTAAAATGCGCTGCTCCTGTTACCTGTTCGTCTATTTTCCCTCTTCTTATCCAAAATTTTTTTATTTCGCGTCTTTCACCTTCCAAAGTTGCCCTCTCCGACGTCCGTCCCAGTTCCCTTTTCTTCTCTAAATTTTTGACAACAAATTTTTTTCTTCGCATCTTTCACCTTCCCAAAGTTGCCCTCTCCAGCGTCCGTCCCAGTTCCCTTTTCTTCTGTAAATTTTTTACAGCAAATCCTGTTCCTGGCGAGAAAGACCCCGACAAAGTCACTGGAATTGCCCTCGCGGGCCTCGCTGTCGCCGTGGCACTCCCCTGTTCGCCATTTAATCTAAAAGCTTCCCTGTTCGCCGGGGCGACGGGCGATGTGGTGGGAGATGGCAGCGCCGACACTGTTCCCGCTCGAGAAAAACCCCAGCAAAGTCGCCGCCCTGAGTGAACCAGAATCACCCCTGCGAACCTCGCAATCGCCGTGGTGCTCCCCTGTTCGCCGTTTAATCTAAGAGGAGAGGACAGTGCCTCTATTTACATATATGCCACGTAAGTTAATTAAAAGACAAAATTACCCACCTTCCAACATTGGGTAATATGGAATAGGATTATAGTAATACATGGAAAATAAAAAGAAGTAAAAATCTTAGACATTATTTTGAAGTAGATTAAATAATTGTTTCATTATTTACTTGATATGTACATTCATTATTTATTTATTGAAGAAGTTATTATAACATATGGTTATTCTTTAATATAATATTAATAGATACTAATAATAGATAAACATACTAATAATAGGTTTTCTTTTTATTTTGTATTTATTAAACTATTGTTATTTCAATCTTTTGAATTTTAATTGACATGTACGTGTATTTTATATTTGATTATGTTTATTTGATTATTTAAGATTAGGAAATATTTAAAATTAAAATTTTAATAGTAAATATTATTATGTTTTAGTAGTTAAATTTATTTTTATTATTTGGTATGCACGTGCCTTATTTTTAATAAACATATTAATAATTATATTAGTAAAAAATAATCATGCTTATATTTAATTGATTTATTTAAGATTTTGATTTTTTGTTGATATTTTGCTTATTGCGTAAGGTATGTATCAATTTTTTTTAATAATATATCTTTGTTATGCAATAATGATTTACTTTTATTTTTCATTTACAATATACATTGCACTAGGTGGAATTATGGATATTCTCTACCATTACAATGCCTTTTGCCACACTGGAATAGAAAACAATGAAATGGTATTTGTGAATTTCACAAATGCAATGGAAGAATTTGACACAAGTAGGTACACTTCACATAATGTACATAAATTACATATTTTTACTAAACATTAACTAATTGTATAACATTTCTTATAGATTCTATAGAAGACTTATATACAATTTCCTCAAGTCAATGTTTGAGATGTCAGAGAAAGATAAATCGTTATAAGCGGGGACAAATATTGCGACAACGAAAGCATATAGACACCACTGCTTATAATTTATTGATTGCGTTTATTAATAACACTAGGAATAATCCAAGTGTTATATATGCAATCCGTACACCTGTCTCAACAAATATATTTCAACCTCCTCGACCAATAGGTATGATCCACATCATCAAATTATTTGCCTTAAGCTATTCCCCTTAAATATAACTGTAACTGATTATCGGATTATATGATGATGTAATACCCAGGTATATCGCATCATGACAGTTCTATACCTTCATCAAGTCAAACCAGACAAAGATGCAAAAAAAGTAAACTATTTTACTTTAATTTTCATCACATAAATATAAAGTGACATTTTCTTTAACTTTATTTTATTTCTTAGGAACTCCAACTATATCTCAATCTACCCCCTCAAGGCGAAGAAGATTCATTGCTCAAAGTACCTCATTATCACAAACTATAGATGAAGTATTTGTTAGAGTTGTTACACAAACTCCAAATTATGTCAACTCCCAAGGGCTAAATGTTCAAACTTCAATATCTCAAACAAACGAAACAAATATGCCTTTGGAGAATGTAGGAGAAGAGAGTGACTCATTTATTGGAGATTCTCAACTTCCAACAATCTATGTGGGTGATCCAACCGAACATGCTGAAAGTAAGTATCTAGGTTATTCCTATAGACATAGACATATCAAAAAATATATATTAATATATTTTAATTCAGGTTCAACAGTTCGAGCATCTATTCCAAGGGACTTCAAGAAATTATAAAAATTTAAAAAAAGAATTTATATTTGTGCATCATGCAATGCAATAATGTGGATTGAAGAACGTGTAATAAATTCTACAAAATGGTCTCCACATTACCAATTATGTTGTCAAAAATGAAAGGTTTTCTTTCCCCTGTTATCTCCTCCTCAAATTTTACAAGATTTGTATGATGAAAAACTTGATCAGAATACTTATAAGTTCAAGAATCAAGTTCGGGTTTATAACTCGATGTTTGCATTTACTTCAATGGGAGGCAAAATTGATAACACTATCAATGATGGAAACGGCCCTTATACGTTTAAAATTAGTGGAACTAATTATCATAGAATTGGATCTTTGCTCCCACATAGAGGACAACAACCAAAGTTTGTTCACCTATATATTTATGATACATAACATGAAATTCAAAATAGAATGACTGCCTTTCGTGGCGAAGAACCAAACAGTGGAGTAGATGAATGTGTAGTACATATTATCAAGGACATGTTAGACTTAGTGAATCCTTATGTCCAAGCCTTTAGGAGTGCAAGAGACATGATCAATATTTATCAAAGTGCAGAATTATCCATAAGAATTTTGGATAGTAGACAAACAGTTGGAAGACAATATAATGCACCCACAACAAGTGAAGTTGCTGTTTTATTGGTGGGAGATGGATCAGAGAGTAATAATAGGAGAGACATAATATGTTGTACTACACAGGGAATGCTCAAGCGCATTAATGAAACACATCCCAGTTATATGCCTTTACAATATCCATTACTTTTTCCACATGGGGAAGATGGGTGACACTATCTAATTGCTTTGAAAAATGGTGCCATGTTTGTGTATGCACCAAAATGTGCACGGCCCAAATTCGATGAGTCCAGCAACCCTTCGATCCATCAAACAACGATCGTGGGTAGGCTCTATTCATCTTCAAAGTTCATCGTTGCAGCCCATCGCGAAGTCCAGTCGCATAGTCACGTCATCGACACAGTCGACGTCTTCGTCAGCATAAACGGTCGAGTCAGCGTTCGTCAGCATGCTTCATCAGCTCATTGCCCACCTCAGCAATCAACAGACAGTCTCGGTCTTTAACTGAAAGAGGAGAGAAAGAGGGG
Source organism: Aristolochia fimbriata (assembly GCA_019845555.1). NCBI lineage: Eukaryota > Viridiplantae > Streptophyta > Magnoliopsida > Piperales > Aristolochiaceae > Aristolochia > Aristolochia fimbriata. The sequence continues at coordinate 11,698,182 of CM034081.1, forward strand.
CCACGATCCTGGTCTCCCTCCTCCCCTCTTCTTCCTCGGCCACCAGCGAAAAGAGGATCACGATCCCCTTCCCCAGGCAACGTCTCTCACAGACCGGCTACAAATAGCCAGAAGTTCCCCGCCCCAGAGGGTGAAGAAAATTGATTCAAAAGGATATCCCGACGAGTGAAGAACTCTCTCCCTCTCTTAAACCGAAGGACTTAAATCCCTTCTCGGAGGAGAAGCTCTCGCTCACAGAGGTTCTGTCAAACCATCAAAGCCAAGCAATTCGTCGTTCGTCGCTTCTACAGTTCAACCGGAGCAGCTCTACACGTTACGCCCGCAGCGTCCACAAGTCGATACACGGAGCACAAATACCTCCGTCCGACCGACAAAAGCCACAACAGATCGTGGCACACTCGCTCTTGCGACTTGAGTTCGACGTTCGCTCGTTCGCTGAAGCTTCGACTTCACCAACAACATAACGGAGATCGAATCAGAGGAAGCATAGGAAACTGTACTCGCATCCCTTGATACGAAACACACAAATTGTAACACAAAAATTCTCTGTTATTAATCGACATATTCTCTCGGTCGCGCCTCTTCGCGGACCGGCGAATTTTCGGTGAAACAGATTTGGCACGCCCGGTGGGACTTTTCCTACCTCTCATCTCCTTCTCCGTCCAACCAACAAAAAAAAAATCTCCTACCTCAGCCATGGCCAGCAACACCAACAACGGCAACAACAACAACAACAACAACAGGGGTAAGCAAATTGCCTCCTCGAGCTCTGGTCACCCGCTCCCTGCAGCTACCGCAAGCTCAACCGCAGGAGCTCGCGAACGATCTGCCGACCTCCGCGCTCCTACCTCTCCACCACCGGCCATTCGCCCAATTACAAGGGCCTTGGCCAGGAGCTTGTCCACTGGAGAGGCTCCTTTAATGCTAGATGTGCGCCGTCCGAGTGCAGTCTACCAACCACAGGCTACCGCGGCCTCTACCAAAACGGGTCATCGCGCCGGTCAGAATGATCCCGGCAGCAAATAGGCCGACCTACCTGCCCGTCGACACCACACCACCGGCCGCGACAGTCCGGTGGTCAGTCCAACCCAATCGCCACCATCGCCAAAGGAGCCGTGCGTCTGCGCTTTGGTGCGGCGGTGCACGAACAACGGGGGGCACAAACTCCTCCTCCGCGGCCAGAATGAATTAGCCATCGGCCTCCTCCCGTCTGAGGCGGCGGCGAAGACAAATCTCCAATCGTGACCGTCTCTCCACGATCTCTTAGCAGCGCTTACTTCAGCAGCCGGCTCACCACCCATTCGTTAAGCCTTCGTCGGCGGACACCGGCGACCTCCCGGCTGCGCTATCACCAACTCCGCCTTGCCGCATCTCATCGGGGGCTGCCTCCGCCCAAGCCGGTCGCCCACAACAACTTCTCCACGCCGAGAACACCGGCGACCGTCTCCCCAATGCGATCACCGGCAAAATATTCTCCACCGATCTGCGTCCGAACAGCTCGTCGGCGCCGACCGTCAAAATGGCCGCAATGACGGCGTCGGTCAAAACAATCGAAGAGCAGCTTGCCGAAATGCAAGCTGCATTTAAAGAACAGAGCGAACAACTGCGCATCAAAGATGCGCAACTCGCAGCTCGCGATCTCCAGATCACAAGGATGATGGAGCGGCTCGAAATGGGCGCGGCCGTGAACAGCACCGGCGTTTCGCAAGAGGTCGACCGAAACCGGGCGACTACTAGTGGCTCTGCCAAACCATCGCGAGAGGATCCTGCCTCTGACGACGAGATGCAACCCATCGTACCGACGGTCATCCACAGAGGTCGAACTGAAGCAGAGTCGGCTGCCCTCACCTTAGATGCCGTGACTGAACTCATCAACCGTGCCATGCGAAACGGCTCCAGCGAAAGCAAGTCGGTGGCCTATCGAAAGCCGTACACGCAAAGGATACAAAACATCCCAATGCCGTTCGGCTATCATCCGCCGAAGTTCCAGCAATTCGATGGCAACGGCCACCCAAAGCAGCACGCCGCTCATTTCATCGAGACCTGCAACAACGCCGGCACAGACGGTGACCTGTTGGTCAAGCAATTCGGCCGATCCTTGAAAGGCAACGCCTTTGATTGGTATATCGAATTGCCGCAAGAATCAATCGATAGTTGGGAACAATTGGAGCGAGAGTTCCTCAGTCGATTTTACAGCACTCGACGCACCGTCACTCTGGTCGAGATAGCCAATCTAAAGCAGAAGAAGGAAGAGAAGGTCGTCGACTACATCAACCGGTGGAGGAACTTGAGCCTCAACTGCAAAGAGAGCTCGAATCTATCCCTCGGCAGAAATCGAAATGTGCTCTCGAGGGATGCAATGGGAACTCCTACGCTACATTCAAAGTCGACGGCCAACAAACTTTCAAGAACTCGCAATGAGGCCCACAACATGGAGAACCTCATGGAGGAGCGGGGAGGAAGTTTCATCATCTGCGCCACGGCCCGTACCCACATACGTGAAGGAGAAAACTAAAACATCCTTCGCGACGAACGCTCTCGAACCAATAAAAGTCGGGAGCAAGGTAAAAACAAACTTCGCTCCACAGCCTCCCGCTCGGAGCACTTATTGGAAACCGTCGCTGGAGGAGAGGCAAGCAAAGACCTACCCCTTCATCGACGCCGATGTTCCTCTCATGCTCGAGCAGCTGCTCGAGAACAACTTGATTAAGTTGCCGGACATCAAAAGACCCGGCGACCTTGCGAAATCAAAGGACCGAAACTTCTGCAAATATCACCGTCTGCTTGGTCACTCGACCGAGCAATGTTTCTCTTTAAAGGATCGAATCATGAATCTCGCAGCACAAAGCCGTATTGTGATCGACGGAGCAGAAGGAGCAGCGTCGGCAAACATTGTCTCCATTAAAGCCGAGCCAAACCGGCGAGCTCGGCCAAACAAACAACAGGTCGCAAGGAAGGAGTACCGTCCAAAATTCGGTCCCTTCAACCGACCGTACAACAACAGACGACCACCGGCTAAGGTCGCACCAAAATCGGCACCCCGCAAAGAAGCTGCAGCCGACGCAGAGGGGTGGATCCTGGTTACCCGGAGAAAGAAGCTTATTCGAGAAATCGAACCGGCACCGGCGAACACCAGAACCAAGGCGAAGCGGCCAAACAAAAAAGCCGCGAAGCGCCAAAAGAAAACTCCCAGGACCAACGTCCAGGGGGCAAACAAGAAGAAGAGGAGACCCGTCACTTTGGCGGAGTTCTTCCCCAAGGAGTTTTTCGCGCCTCCAGCAATGGTGGCAACCTGCTCGATAGCTCCTCCCGAACCAGCAACAGCCAAAGACAAAGGCAAACGACCGGTCGTCGAATGCGACAACCTCGAGACGTCATCGAAGCAAATCTCGTCACTCAACGAGATAGAAGACGACATCGACTTGGCCACAAGGTCAAGACAAGCCTTAATTCGAGTCCTCGACAAACTAGAGGAACTCGAAGCCGAAGTCGAGAGGTTCCTCATGAGAAAGCATGACTTGCCGAAGGTCGGGTTAACTCCACCCTACGGAAAGGAGGGAAGATGCACAATCCTCCCCGCAACCGGTAAAGTCAGAAGAGGCACTCGTCGTCTCCTGCCCACAGCGCATTGTGTTCCGAGAGAAGGATGCACAACTGGGGGCATGACCTTCTCCTCCGCGACCAAACAAACTGCTGGCCGCGACCAAAACAAGTGCCCGGCGATCGAGCCAAGCACCCTTCGAAGCTCCGCGACCAGCCAAACTGCTGGCCGCGACCAAAACAGGTGCCCGGGGACCGAGCTGAGCACCCTTCGAAGCTCCGCGACCAACCAAACTGCTGGCCGCGACCAGAACAGGTGCCCGGCGACCGAGCCGAGCACCCTTCGAAGCTCCGCGACCAGCCAAACTGCTGGCCGCGACCAAAACAAGTGCCCGACAACCGAGTCGAGCACCCTTCGAAGCTCCGCGACCAGCCAAACTGCTGGCCGCGACCAAAACAGGTGCCCGACGACCGAGTCGAGCACCCTTTGAAGCTCCGCGACCAGACAAACTGCTGGCCGCGACCAAAACAGGTGCCCGACAACCGAAGTCGAGCACCCTTTCGAAGTTCGCGACCAGCCAAACTGCTGGCGCGACCAAAAAAAGTGCCCGACGACCCAGTCGAGCACCCTTCGAAGCTCCGCGACCAGACAAACTGCTGGCCACGACCAAAACAGGTGCCCGGCGACCAAGCCGAGCACCCTTCGAAGCTCCGCGACCAGACAAACTGCTGGCCGCGACCAAAACAGGTGCCCGGCGACCGAGTCGAACACCCTTCGAAGCTCCGCGACCAGACAAACTGCTGGTCGCGACCAAAACAGGTGCCCGACAACCGAGCCGAGCACCCTTCGAAGCTCCGCGACCAGCCAAACTGCTGGCCGCGACAAAAACAGGTGCCCGACGACCAAGCCGAGCACCCTTCGAAGGTCTGCGACCAGCCAAACTACTGGCCGCAATCAAAACCAGTGCCCGGCGATCGAGCCGAGCACAATTCAAAGCGCCCTCAGATTGGAACGCTGCGTCATCGCGGAGAAGATGACCAGAAGCCGGGCGTCGTCACCGAAGAAGACGCGACCGAAAGCCGCGATGAAAAAAAAAATCACGACTTCTCGCCTTTTGTTGCGCCCACCATCGCGTTCACCCAAAAAAAAAAAAATCCCAACCACACTCTGGCCGCGATCACAACAAATGCCCGGCGGCCAAGCTCCGATCACTGCTTCGCTTCAAAAGGCCAATTCTGGCAACGCTTTCGAAACCCAATCTCTTCACTTCTGCTCCTCCAATTTCGAAAATCAACAACACCCCCAAACGGAAGCCTCTTCCTCCGCCAATTCCTGTTCGCACCAAGAACCCGTCTTCGAGGGTGTGATATCGTCCGAAGCCGACGGTCGGTCGATCATATTGGGTGAGAATGGCGTTTAGTATCTCCTTCCCGAGGCTCCTTTCGAGTTCCAGTTCAGTTACTCGGAGACACTAAGGTGAAGCCTATTGCAATTCGAGATCCCACGTCTTTGCCCTTTGCGTCGCCGTCATTGCCTCGGCCGTGGACGGGGAAGGCTCCCTTGAAAAAGTCCAAGAAAAAAAATCCCTCTGTTCGATTCATTCAACCCGCCACCTCCCGAGACGAAGGGAATGAAGCGGGTCTGCCTGGACCCATCCCACTCGGAAAGTTTCCCAAGGGAAAATGAAGGAGGAGATATTGGGGGAGCCCACCGGCCAAGCTATCGGAAGGGGACTCGAGGCCATCATCTACAGGGTTCCGAGAGTAGTGATCTCTGTGCCATTTTTTTTAACCAGCAATGACACCAGAAGAGATAAGACGGCCAAATTCAATGGCCAAAAGTACTACCTTTCCCGTCACTCCGTTAGCATCCTCCCCGACTGCAATCGTCCTCAACACTGCCCATGTGGTTTCGCAGCACAACAACAGGGACTTCATTCCCAGCGACTAATTCAAGAAGAATAATAAGGAATGGAAGATGTGGAAAGAACCCATTGTGAAGGTCAATGATGCCAATTTCAAGTTCCCCTCTTGTTTGGAGCACTACAACATGACCAAGGATACCACCGATTATCTCTGGTACTCCACCAATCTATACGTGGACGACGAAGACCTGCCATTGAAGAAGACCAGACAAGTGATCAAGGTCTTCTCTCTTGTCCACGCCGTCCATATCTTCGTCAATGCAGTGGAAGCGCAAAATAGCCGGGATTCACCAGGTGAGAATCCAAGGTCTGAACACAAGGACCTTGGATCTGTCGCTCAATGACTGGGGTCACAAGGTGGGACTGGAAGGGGAGAAACTCCGCGTTTACACTCGAGGCGGATCTCACCGGGCGAATTGGAGCGAAGCGAACGGAAACGTGGCTAAGAAGAGATACTTTGACACACCTTCTAATACGACGAGCACAGTCCCAAAGGCTTCGCACCGGCGACCAGTCAAACAGCCGGCCGCGATCAAAACAAATGCCCGGCGACCGAGTTGTGCAAAATTCAAAGCTTCGCGACCAGCCAAATAGCCGGCCGCGATCGAAACAAGTGCCCGACAACCGAGCCGAGCACAATTCAAAGCTTCGCAACTAGCCACGAAGTCGGCCGCGATCGAAACAACAAAATTTGCGCCCGGCAACCGAGCCGAGCACAGTTCATAGTCCGCGCCCAGCAACAAAACGGGCGCGAGGAAAAAAAATACAGAGGCACTATCCGGCGGCCGAGCCGGATGCTGTACTGCAAACTCCTGCGGCCGGCGACCAAGCCGGATGCTGTACTGCAAACTCCTGCGGCCGGTGACCGAGCCGGACGCAGCCAACAGAACAAGGTACGCAACCCCTCTTCAAAAAATAAGGATGCGACAAAAAGAAACAGTCGCCGAGCAAAAAAAAAAAGCAAGTGACAAAAAGGAGCTATCGCAAAAGAAAAGAAAAATGCAGCGACAAAAAAAAGTAGTCGCAAAAGAAAACAAATTGGTCGACAATCAATCCAGCGCCTATCACTCGGTAGTTCAACTAGCAGCTCGCACTCGACCGAGCCGAGCACTACTCAAAACTCCACGACCAGCCATATAGCTGGGCGCGACCAAAGCAAATGCCCGGCGACCGAGCCGAGCTCAATTCAGAATCGCGCAACCGGAAACAAAGAGGGACGCGACCAAACAACGTTCGGCGACCGAGCCGAACGCAATCAAATGGTGTTAGGTATGTAACTCTGCCCCAAAAAAAAAAAGAAAAGAAAAGGCTGCGACAAAAAGAAGCCGTCGCCGAACAAAAAAGCTGCGACAGAAAGAAGCTGTCGCAAAAAAAAAAAAAGGCTGCGACAAAAAGAAGTCGTCGCCGAACAAAAAGCAGCGACAAAAAGAAGCAGTCGCATAAAGAAAAGAAGTGGTTGACGATCAAATCAGAGCTGACCACTCAGCAGCTCGCAGCAGCTTGCACCCGGCGACTGAGCCGGGTGCGCCAAAACAGAAATTCAGCCTCCCGGCAACCGAGGCGGATGCGACCAAAATAGGAGCAATGCACTCGGTGACCAAACCGAATGCAGGAAAGAAGCTTCGCGACCGTCGGCATAGCCGGACGCAATAAAAATCCGTGGCCGGCGACCAAGCCAAACGCGATGAAGGAACTATCAGATGCAACACCCGGCGATCGATTCGGTGTCAAGCACAAACTCCTGCGATCGGGCGACCGAAGCCGACGCAGCCGCATCGGTCAGGTATGTAACTCCTCTTCAAAAGAAAAAAAAAGGGCTGCGACAAAAAGAAGCCGTCGCGAAGAAAAAACCGCGACAAAAAAAAGTCGCCGCCACAAAAAAAAAAAAAAAGAGCCGCTGACGTAAAGAAGCAAATCAAGAAGAAAAAATAGGAGGTCGGCACATACCACACCCGGCCTCTTGTCGGCCACGACCTCAAAACAACTCGCGACCGCAACCAACTCCTGGCCGGCTGCGACCAAACAAAGAACTCACACTCGGTGTCCAAGCTGAGTGCGCTTAGCGCAGGGATTTAGCCTCTCAGCAACCAAGCCAGGCTCAACCGAATCAAAATTTTGGCACCCGGCGACCGAAACAGAAGTTTTATCTCCCGGCGACCGAGCCGGCCAAAGCCAAAACGAAAATCAGCACCCGGCGACCGAGCCGAATGCGACAGTAGCACCCGGCGACCAAGCCGGATGCGACAACAGGGAAATGCAACACCCCGACAACCCAGCCGGGCACACTCAAAGCAGAATTCAGCACATGGCGATCAAACCAGGTGCGACACAACACTTTTTTGTTCTGCTGTCGAGCAAAATCTCGCATTACAATTCGTCAGTCTGTCACTTTGACAAACTGACAGACACTTAGTGTGCAAGAAAGCAAGTTCGAGAGAGGTAAGTAACAGAGAGAAGAACACAGAGAGGATATTCAAAAAGAAAAAAAAAAGAGAAAATTGTGGAAAGAGAGAGAGAAAAAGAGACTGAGGGAGAGGTCGAAAATGAGAGGAGAGAAAAAGAAGAAGAAAGAGGGAGGAAGAGAAGAAGAAAGAAAAGAGAGTGGGGTCGACCCTTGCTGACTCGAATTCAACCCGAGGCTGCCGGGAGAGAAATTTCTTTTACAGTACCTTTGAATTCTGGCTCGCAAAAAATTTCTGATGTAAGCCGGGACCTGACAAGGATCGCAAAACAGAGATAAGTTGCAGACAGTCTCCCGGGTCGTAACTGCAGAAGGCCAATTCGCAGACAGAGGGCAGCACCCAGAGCGCAGACTATCTTTCAAACTCGCAGAAGCCAAACCGTCGACAGAGATATCCCAATTTTTTGGGAGGATCGATTCAGCCAAGAGGGGTCCCACTACACACACCTCCTTTCAAAATCCTCTTCCCGGTGCGTCAATACAGTTCGCAGAAGGAACTGCAACTCACCGAGACATCAGTCAATTTCAAATTCGGCCTCCCGGGTCTTATTCAGATTCGAGTTTTCCCTTTGGTCCGACGACCAAGCTACCGAAACTGCACCTCTCACTAGTGCGACGCACACAGAGTCGCCGAGTGTCACCTCTTCCCCGGCGCGACAGCCAAAGTCGTCGAGACTTGCAGAAGTTCGCAAAATCTATCGCGTCGGCCTTCTCCGAGGTTTCGAAACAACTTTTTGGCAACACTCAAAGCAAACCGTAGCCAGTAGCTCAACCCCAATTCGTTGTTGTTGCTCAAACCTGGGCGACATCTCTGCTCAGGTATCCGTCATCTCTCTATACCGTACATACTCCACATGTAATGCCATGCAAAAAAAAAAAAAAAAATCGAAAAAAAAAACAAACAGCTCTAAAACAACAAGAGAGCCAAAAAAAAAAAAAAAAAAGAATGAAAAAAAAATACGTCTTGTGGTGTAATGAAAAATATACACCGTCCTAAAAAAGCAAGAGGACAGAAAAAAACGCATTACACAAAAGATAAACGATCCTAAAAGAGTAAGAGGATCAACAAAAAAAAAAAAGGTGTGTGTGCGTCGTGTTCATTCATCTTCAGTTTCGAAACCTGCTCGTTCCTCCAGAACGGTCAAGTCTCGAAGGGGGCAATCTGTATGCACCAAAATGTGCACGGCCCAAATTCGATGAGTCCAGCAACCCATTGATCCATCAAACAACGATCGTGGGTAGGCTCTATTCATCTTCAAAGTTCATCGTTGCAGCCCATCGCGAAGTCCAGTCGCATCGTCACGTCATCGACACAGTCGACGTCTTCGTCAAGATAAACGGTCGAAGTCGGCGTTAGTCAGCATGCTTCATCAGCTCATTGCCCACCTCAGCAATCAACGAGACAGGTCTCGGTCTTTAATCGGAAGGAGAGAAAGAGGGGCCACGATCCTGGTCTCCCTCCTCCCCTCTTCTTCCTCAGCGTCACCACCGCGAAAAGAGGATCACGATCCCCTTCCCCGTGCAACGTCTCTCACGGACCGGGCTACAAATAGCCGAAGTTCCCCGCCCGGAGGGTGAAGAAAATTGATTCAAAAGGATATCCCGACGAGTGAAGAACTCTCCCTCTCTTAAACCGAAGGACTTAAATCCCTTCTGGGGAGAAGCTCACGCCACGAGGGTTCTGTCAAAACCATCGAAGCCAAGCAATTCGTGGTTCGTCGCTCTACAGTTCAACCGAGCAGCTCTACACGTTCACGGGCAGCGTCACAAGTCGATACACGGAGCACAAATACCTCTGTCCGACCGACAAAAGCCACAACAGATCGTGCACACTCGCTCTTGCGACTTGAGTTCGACGTTCGTTCGTTCGCAGAAGCTTCGACTTCACCAACAACATACGGAGATCGAATCAGAGGAAGCATAGGAAACTGTACTCGCATCCCTTGATACGAAACACACAAATTGTAACACAAAAATTCTCTGTTATTAATCGACATATTCTCTCGGTCGCGCCTCTTCGCGGACCGGCGGATTTTCGGTGAAACAGTTTGAAAGTGACGATGCCACAAATGAAAAAAGAGGAATTGTTTCCTTTAGAGAATTTTATGCGTATAGGTTACAAGAAAGGCAACAAGAAGGAAAAATTATTTTTCACGGAGGCAAATTATTTCAACAATATGTGGTTGACGCATATGCAGTCATAGAAGAGGAAAGATTGAGATGGGTGAAAACTAATCAGACACAACTGCGTTCTGATTTATATAGAGGATTAGAAGATGTTATAGCTGCAGGAGATACTGATGCGTCCACTGTTGGGAAACGATTTATTTTGCCTTCTTATTTTACCGGAGGTCCAAGACATATGATTCAGATCTATCAAGATGCAATGCGAATATGCCAATACATGGGTCAACCTGATCTTTTTATAACTTTTACTTGTAATAAACGTTGGGAGGAAATCACTAAAAATCTTCAACTTGGACAAAATCCAGAAAATAGACCTGATCTTATTACAAGGGTTTTTCGTTTAAAGTTACAACAACTCATGAAAGATCTAAAGAAGGGCAACCTATTCGGAAAAATTATTGCAGGAATTACTCAACCACCTTTTTATATACATGTTTATTAGTGATATTTAATAATTGCAATAATATTTATAATCTAATAAACTTTTTAACTGTAATAGATATTCATGTGGTGGAGTATCAAAAAAGAGGATTCTCACATTCTCACATATTATTGACCTTGGCAAAAGATGACAAAATTCAAGATGCTCATGAAATAGATAAATTAATTTTAGTAAAAATTCCAAATAGAGATGAAGACCCTCAAGTACATGACACAATTGTGAGATTAATGATGCATGGACCTTGTGGAGCACTCAATGGTGAATCCCCATGTATGGTAGAAGGAAAATGTTCAAAAAAATATCCTAGAAGTTTCAACTCAGGAACCACGTTTGATAAAAATCGATATGCATTGTATAAGAGATGTGATGATGGAAAAGTTGTGAATGTGAAGGGTATTGCATTAGATAATCATTGGGTTGTGCCATATAATGCAAATTTGGTCAGAAAATATGATGCTCACATCAATGTTGAAGTGTGTGCACATTCTAAGGCAATCAAGTATCTATATAAGTATGTTCATAAAGGATCTGATAGAGCTACCGTTTGCATAACTCAAGAGACTGTTGATGGTGATGCAAGCATTAACAACAGAGAAATGAATAAGTCCTTTGATGAAGTCAAATAATACTTGGCTTGTCGTTATATTTCTGCATCTGAAGCATGTTGGAGAATTTTTAACTTCCCATTACATAAGCGTCATCCTTCAGTTGAAAGGTTACAATATCATTTAGAAGGTAGCAAAATGTCATATTTCATGTTGATGATGATCTTCACACAGTCATATCAAGAACTGATATAGAAAAGACAATGTTCACATAGTGGTTTGCTATAAATGTCGCAGACTCATTTTCAAGAACTTTAACATATGCAGAGTTCCTAATTCATTATGTGTGGAATAGAAACACAAAAAAATGGACCAAAAGAAAAAGGGGCAATACTATAGGAAGATTATATTATGCACACCCTAATTCAGGAGAAAGATTTTATTTGCGTCTACTTCTTAGTTTTTAAAAGGGACCAAGAAATTATGGAGAGTTACGGACAGTGAATGGAGTCCAATATTTTACTTTTAAAGAAACTTGCATTGCTCTTGGTTTATTAGAAAATGATAATGAATGGCATGAGTATTTACAAGAAGCATCAAATTGGGCAACTGCATTTCAATTGAGAAATATGTTTTGTTCAATACTTTTGTTCTGTGAAGTGACAAATCCTCTTAGTTTATGGGAAGTATTTTGAAAAGACATGTCAGATGATATTGCATATCGAACAAGGGGATCTTTGACACAATCATCACTAGAATTGCCAGAAGATTTGTTGAAAAATGAAGTTTTATTGGAAATTGAGTCTATTTTGAATAGTAATGGTAGATCATTGAATGACTATCCTCCTATGCCAATGCCAAATAGCGATGTTTCCATAATGTCAAATAGACTAATAATGAAAGAATTAGGGTATGATGTGGATGAGTCATTGAATAATTTTCGTAAATTACATGTTTGTTTGAATGGTCAACAAAGAGTTATATATGATAGAATTGTGACAGTTGTTGATAACAAGGCAGGAGGATTTTACTTTATTTATGGTAGCGGTGACACTGGAAAAACATATTTATGGAAAACATTAATTGCTAAGATGCGAAGTGAAAAAAAAATTGTGTTGAGTGTTGCTTCATCAGGAATTGCAGCATTACTTCTACTTGGAGGAAGGACTACACATTCGAGATTTAAAATCCCTTTGGACGTGGATGAAAGTTCTACATGTCAAACAAAGAATAGATCAAATGAAGCAGATTTGATTCGAGAGTGTAGTATGATAATATGGGACGAAGCTCCAATGACTCAGAGGTTTGCTTTTGAAGCAGTTGATCGAACTTCAAGGGATATTATAAAAAATGTTAATCCATTGAATGAAAATAGTCTATTTGGAGGAATAACTATGGTCTTGGGTGGAGATTTCAGACAGGTATTGCCAGTTATTAAAAGAGGGGGATGGGAAAAAATTGTATTCAAAACTATTCACAAATCAACGATATGGGATGAATGTCGTTTATACAAACTAAGTATAAGCATGAGAGTCTCAGAAGAAGGTGGCACAGAAAATGAGTTAAATAGCAGAGTTTTTGCTAAATAGATTTTGGACATTGGAAATGGAAGTATCAACACAATGCTTAGAAACTTGGCTTGCGATTTTGATTTGATTGATATACCAAATGATCTTTTGGTTAAAGATGATGGTAATGGAGTGCAAACTTTAATTGATATGATATATCCAAATATTTCAGAAAATTACAATTGCACAACATATTTAAAGGAAAGAGCTATCTTGACACCAAAAAATGAAGATGTTGATGAAATCAATGAAATTGTACTGAGTAAAATCCCTGGAGAAACTGTTACATATTACAGTGCTGACACAATAATCCCTATTCATGATAGTAGAGTTCATGATTATATGCCTACTGTTGAGTACTTAAATTCATTAAAGTTTCCCAGATTTCCAAGTCATTCGTTACATTTGAAAGTTGGTGCAGTCATTGTGTTGTTGAGAAACATGAATCACTTGGATTATGCAATGGCACAAGGCTCATTATTGTGAGGATGGGTAGAAAATACATTGAAGCAAAAGTCATTACTAGAAGCAACATGAATGAATTAGTTTATATACCACGTATTGTTTTAATTCCAAGTGAGAGTGAATGCCCATTCATGTTTAGAAGACGACAATTCCCAATAAGATTAGCTTTTGCTTTGACAATAAACAAAAGCCAAGGACAAACATTAGATAAAGTTGGTTTATATTTGCCCAATCCGGTATTCAGCCATGGTCAATTATACGTTGGAGTTTCCAGAGTCACATCTAGAGCAGGTTTGAAGATTTTGGCAAAAGAAAATATTATAATACCTTTTGGATGCACAAAGAATGTTGTATATAAAGAGGTTTTAGATGAAGTTGAGGCCAAAGCTGCATTTGTGAGATAAATTTATTGTTTCATATACCCAGGTACATTATTTATTTATCAATGTGGATATACATATGCTAATGAGAAAATTTGTAATAATTTAGTGTTACATAATTTTATTTTTATGACAATTAATTATTTTGTTTATATTATTAAGATGAAGAAGGAATCTCATATAACATTTGATAGAATACACCGCTTCATGAAGACGGTATTTATCATAGCAAAGGTAATACAAATCTTCAATCCAAGTGGCTTTGATCCCCAAGACGCAGTTGACACTGGTGTCAAATTAATTTTGAAGGATAAAACGGTACATGTTTCTTTCCTTTCATCTTCTTTCTTATTTTGTTACATATACAATATATAATATATTCTACATGTAGGGTTTTGAAATACAATGTATGTTGGATGGAAGCTTATATTTCAACAACCGAAATACATTACAATCAAATTCAGTTTGCATACTACAAAATGTTAAAGTTTTCCAAGTCGTGAAAAACAAAAGACTCATTCCACATGAATGTACACTCCAATTAGATAACAAAACATTGATATATAAGCATAGAGGAAACTTCCCTTCAAAACTGGAGCTGAAATACAAACTATCGGTATTGGATTCAATGTCTTCACTATACAGCTCAGGGACTTTTATAACAGGTGATTTATCTTAGAATATATTTCAATAATAAATATTTTTTGTGTCATAAAAATACTAACTTTTGTTACTGCTCACAGATGTCATTGGGGTAGTAGTCCATGTAAATCCAATCACTCATACACCAGGAATTCACGGAAATATTTTACCAAGAAGAGAAATTTTTATTAAGGATGTCAAGTGAGTTTCTGTTACATAAATTCTATTATATTTTTTAATTTAGTCGACTAAATTTACATATTTTATTTGTACAGGAACACACTATGTAATATTTCTCTATGGGGTGACTTAGCACTGACCAACGGTGAACTATTAGACTTGCATTCAAAAACACCCATCATATGTTTGGCGACGTCCTTGATAATACAACAAGTGGATGGTACTTATTCTTAACTTTTACTTATATATTTAAAATTATATTTGTCTAACTTTATAACCCTTCATGTTTTAGGGACATATATCTTGAGTTCAACATCTTCTACATCCATTTTGTTAAACCCATTGATATCTGAATCGAGAAAATTACTCAAATGGTAATACAATAACACGCTCTATTTAATTACTTTTCAAACAAAAATTTTAAGTTATGACTCCCTAGGCATGTAATGAGATTAATACTTTAGAATCTATTTGGTTTTCAATTTGGTGCATGAATGAGTTTTCCATGTTGTTAATTCTTGATTCATTTTTACTGTCTGGCTATCTACTGGTTATAAGATGACGCTAGGCTTAAGGTAAGACATGGTGATAGGATTTTACAAATCTTTATGAGTTTATGCACTAGGTAGATCACTATTCATTGGGTTAATCCTCGACCTTAAAGTAATACCCTGTTGGATTAGTTGATCTGCATATGACACAATGAGCTTCATGTTTATGCTATCAAGTAGAGTCAATCATGCTAGCTAGGTTTACTCTAGGAGATAGAAACAGGTGATGCCGATGCGGATTGTAGCCATGGTTTTATAAGCTCGTCAAAAATTGATTTCCAAAGCTCAACTTCTATTCAATCTCAGAATTGCCAAGGGAGGGAATTGGATTCCCAATACCTTTTTCCATTAGTATTTTATCAAAAGCCCTCTCTTGATCTCTATAGGATTAGGTAGATTAGTTTATTTTCTGTTTTCATAACTCCTTTCCAATTGATTTTTCAAACTTTAGTTTTTAAACTTGAAAACCAATTATCTATTAGCTTGGTTCTTGTGGGACAATATTCGGACTTGCATAAGTCTATATTACATTGATTAGTCCTCTTGCTAGTGATTAGCTGGGATCACATCAAGCTGCAACCCACAAAGCCGACCTGTGTCATAACAGGCTAAAGAGGTCGAAACTCTCACCGCGATCAAGCATTGCGGCATTGTAAAATCTACAGAAATCAGGCCGAGGAAACCATCAGAGCCACTTTACCCAACTTGCGCCGATCCTTCAACGCAACGAGAAGGTGTCACCAAATTCGAATTAGTCAAAATTTCGTTGGAACAGACACTCTCTTCCTCTTCGGCACGATGACCAGAGTCGCCAAACTTTACAGAAGTCGGCAAATTTTGTCATGACAGTGTTCTTCGAAGTATCAAGTTCAACTAAAATTCGGCTTCTCAAGCCTCATTCGAGTGCGTGCTGTTTCTTCGACGCGATGACTTTCGCTCCACTCCATAACATCTCTCTGCGACACAACCCGGAGGAGGCCCCTCGAACAAATGTCGTTGAAACTTGCAGAAGCCATTCAAGTTCGTCGCAACTGTCCGCTTCGAAGAACCGGAGCACCGCGACCAACTTTCCCTAAGTAACATTTGGCCGCGGCAACCAAGTAAGTTACAGCCTTGACGCAGTCAACATCAACTCAGTGTCGACCCTCAACCTGAGTACCATCTTCTACTCAGGAACATTCTCTCTATACCGTACATCTGTTCTCATATACAAAGAAAATAAAAAAAGAAAAAAAAAGGCAAACAACTCTAAAACATCAAGAGAGCCAAAAAAAAGAAGAAAAGAAAAGAACGATAAAAATTCATATATATACAAGTGTACAGAAAATATACACTGTCCAAGAAAACAAGAGGACAGAAGAACAGTACACAGAAGATAAACGATCCTAAAAGAACAAGAGGATCAACAAAAAAAAAGAAGAAAAAAAAATGTTGCATGTGTGTGTGTGTTCTTTTTCATATTCGAAACTTGATCGTTCTCTCCGAACAGTCAAGTCTCGAAGGGGGCAATCTGTATGCACCAAAATGTGAACGGCCCAAATTCGACGAGCCCATAAATCCACCAATCCGTCAAACGATTGTCGTGGGTAGATTTCATCGATTCTCGAAGTCTGTCGTCACAGCCCATCGTGAGGTCCAGCCACGGCGCCGCGTCAGCAACACTGTCAGCAGAAATCCATCGCGTCATCACTAGTCAGCACGCTTTGTCATAATCCCACTCAACTTAACAATTGAACGACCAAGTCTGGTCGCCAACCGAAGAAGCCAATTGAGGAGTTCACGATCCTGGTTCTCCTCTCCTCTCCCAACTACAGCAAAAGAAAGGGGATCGTGATCCCCTTTCCCAGGAAAAATCCTCAACAACTGCACAAATAGGCTATAAAGATCCAGAAAGTCTCTGTCGTAGGGGTTAGAAAAAATCGAATTCGAGAGCTCTTGCCGAGAAAATACTACACACATAGAAGTTCTTTCTCCCTCGAACGAAGGTCTGAAATCCCTTCTCCGAGAAGAAACTCCACGCACAAAAGCTCTCTCGAACCAAAGAAGTTCAGCAACTCGCCGTTCGTCGTTCAACAATTCGACCAGGAGCAGCTCTACGCGTTCGCCGGCAACGTCACAAGTCGACACACGTGGAGCACAAATACCTCCTTCCGACTGACCAAAACCACACTAGTTCGTGAACGATCGTTCCTTCAACACGAGTCTCGACGACGACTCGCCAGAAGCTTAAACTTCAATGAATTCACATGGAGATCGAATTAGAGGAAGCATAGGAGATTGTAGTCATTTTTTCCTGACTCACACACATTGTAACACAAATTATTCTGATATAAATCGAATTACACTCTCGGTCGCGCCACTTCGTGGACCGGCGGGTTTTCGGTGAAACAGAATGATAGGATGAACAAGTTAATTTCTTACTTCATGCACTAGATTCATATATTTTGTGTTACATGGTTAGTTTCTTTAATTCAATTTGGTGTATCTATGACATAGATTGATACCCTGATATAGGGTAGGTCGTTCGGCTTTATGTTTATGCTGTCAAATAGAGTTTATCATGTTGGCTAGTTGTTTCTTGGAGATAGAAGGCGATGCGAGTTAAAAGCTTAACCATGGGTTTAACACCTTTTTTTAAGAATAATAAAAAAAATAAAAAATTGCAAAAATGACACTATTTCGAACATATTTGCCAAAATGTCACTATTCATCCTTTGACCGAGTTGGTCAACTTTGACCAACTCAGTCAAACACCACGTAGGTGACACGCTGGCCTGGTGCAGGCCAGCGTGTCGCCGTATAATTTTTTAAATAAACCACCTATAGGCGGCATTTAAATGCCGCCTACCAAAAAAATACGAATGAACAAGGCGGCATTTCAAAGCCGCCTACGCCAAAACTCGAGGCGGCTTCGAAATGCCGCCTTCCTAAACGAATTTGGTTGAGGCGGCATGCAAATGCCGCCACTGATAAAAACTTGAAGTGGATTTTCGATGCCGCCTCCCCCGGACTTAGCGAAATTCGTGACTTTTCTGCTGAACGATTAAATCATTGGAGGTACAGAAGGTGACATATAGAAGCCGCCTTCAGTTTTATTATTGAAGGCGGCATTTAAATGCTGCCTTTAGTTTAATTTTTTTTAAATTTTCTTTTTGTTTTTGCTTTAGTCTATTTTTAAACCAGTAAGCATCTGTTAACATTCATAATAAAAAACTACTAATCACATTCATAATAAAAAACTACTGATCACATTACATAATAAAAAACTACTGATCACATTAGTTTGCTTGAATACATTAGTAAGTATACAAATTTGAAGACATAAAAAATAATGAAAAATAAAAAATATAAATTACAGAAACAATCACAAGGTAGAACTAGGCTCTGGTGCACCAATTGCCTTTTTCTGCCTTCTCGTATAAATCCTCCAAATGGGAGGGTGGCGGCTGGGCTCATGCTCCTGGGGCTGCTCAATGGGCTGCTCAAGAGGCTGCTCAAGGGGCGGGCCGGGCTCCGTGTCGGGTGTCTACTCAGGTGGAAGATCGAGCACCGTATGCTTTGGTATGGCTGGAACCTCGTCAGAGTCCTTGACACGAGTCGTCGTCTCAGCTGTAGGCCGATGCCTTGCAGGACATCGCCGTGGAGCTCTTTCTCTGGCTAGCTCGACCACGTGAGAGGGCTCACCAGCATGTGACACATCTCCGCCGACGATCGCTCCCTCCAAGAGTGGAAGACTGTGCAGGACCGACTGACAGTAGTGTCCAATCTCCAGCCAGTGTGGGTCTGTGAATGATGGGTATAAGGCTGCCCTATGGTTGACGCGCTCAACCACGTTCCTTTCACAACCCAACTGCGAAAGAAAAACGTAAGTTAAAAATGTTAATAAAGAAATTATCATTTCACAAAGTTAAGTACGTACCAATGCCTCCTCGGTATAACCTCTAGGACGGTATACCATGGCTGGCTCAGTCGGTGGAGGTGCTATGAATCGTCGAGTAGCCCCCAAATACCACCTCATATAGTCACTGGGAGCATGTCTGGTAGTGTGTGCCCGGCTGCCCATAACAACATACTCCGCCCGCGCCTCCCACCGAGCGATGTAATCACGGTGGTATAGCGTCCAATCCTCCCCAGCTTGGCCTTTCCGAGAGATGCGAGTAACATGGTCGACATCCTCCGGTGGAGTCACCTGCTCAAAGTTATTAAATTAAACACTGAACAATAAATAGAAATTGAACTTGGGTGTTGCAATAATTACCTGCTCACCCCCGAACTGTAACATCACTCGATCAAGAACATGCAGCTCGACGATCTCGAAGCAAATAAGAGGTGTCCTAGACAACCAGATACGTCTACCTTCAACGCAGATAGCAGGTAGACGCTGCATTAAATCGAGGTACGACTTCCAATTTACCTAAGAAAAATACAATAATTATTACCGGGAACTTGCTACGGTATGAATTGTCATTACTGTTTGTTCGTAAAGTAACTTACCTGATAACTCCGCTGGTGGTCTAACTCTGTCCTGTATAGCACCAGGTTTCCATCAGGGTTTGTGGCATTCGTCCGTCGGACGTTCCACCTAAAAAACCAATATAAGTTAGTTACCCAAGATTTTATGGAAGTGTAAATAACGATTAAACTGTATAGGTACATACCTGGAACCTAAAGGGCCACCCTGCAGCTCCGGTTCCTCTAGGAGTGTCGGACGTCCAGTATGTAGACGTTCCCACGCCCACAACTGCATAAAACAAAAATTATACTGATAAGTCCTATTCCTTCAAGATGAACAATTTTTATGAAAGAAGAATCTACCTGCATAAGGGTGAGGCATCCAGCAATACCGACGACTCTCGTGCGACACGCCTTCGCGAGTTCTCGGTAGAGGAAGGCTAGCGTGGCTGCTCTCCAGCTGTACCTCCCGGCCGCCTCGAAATCCTTGAACAGTGTCAGGTATGCCATGTGAACTCCTCGGGCACTACCATCCAAGAATATCGTCGCACCCACTAGATGGAGGAGGTACGCACGCGTGTGCTGCTGTATCACCAACTCGGTCGCGTCGTCGGGACAGAATGAGAAAAGATCCTCTGTAGTACCTGGATTGACCTGAAGTTTGGCTTCGTTCCAAGTTTGGCCAAGTTTAAAACGAAAACTTAACACCTGGAGACCGAGCCGGACGCAGCCAACATACCAGGTATGTAACTCGTTTCTGGACAAAAAAAAAGCAGCGACAAAAAGAAGCAGTCGCTAAACAAAAAAAAAGTGTGCGACAAAAAGAAGTCGTCGCTAAAAAAAAAGAGCTACAACAAAAAGAAGCAGTCGTAAGAAAAAAAAAAGAAAAGGTCAACACAACTCGCACCCGGCGACCCTTGCCGGCTGCGACCTCAACACAATTCGCACCCGGCGACCCTTGCCGGCTGCGACCTCAACACAACTCGCACCCGGCGACCCTTGCCGGCTGCGACCTCAACAACAACTCGGACCCGGCAACCCTTGCCGGCTGCAACCTTGCATTAGCAATCAACTCTGGCCTACTGCGACTAGACTGCTAATTGCACTCGGCATCCAAAACAGGTGTGCTAGCGCAGACAGATTGTCTCCTGGCGACCAATCTGGATCAGCCCACAGAAATTTCAGCACCTGGCGACAGAGCCCGGTGCGACCCGAATGAATTGCAGCACTTGGCGACAGAGCCCGGTGCGACCCGAATGAACTTCAGCACCTGGCGACAGAGCCAGGCGGCATACAAACTCACAACGTTTTGCACAAAAAACTGTCAGTTTGCCACACAGACAAATTGACAATCACTTAGAGCGCAAGACAGAGAGAAAAGAAAAATTCAAAAAAAAAAAGAGAGAGAACAACTCATGAAAAAAAAAGAGAGAGAGAATGAGAGACTGAGGGAGGAGTTGAAAATGAGAAGAGATAAAAAGAGGAAGGAAAAGGAAGAGAGAAGAAAAAAAAGAGAGTGGGGACCCGGGCTGACTCGAATTCAATCCGAGGTTGCCAGGAGAAGAAAAATCTTACATTACCTTTAAATGCTGGTTCGCAGAGAAGTTCTGACACAAGCCGGGAAGATTACAGAGCCAAATAGCAGTAGCAAGTCGTAGTTCCAAATTTTGTAGTTCACAGAATGTCTCCCAACTCGCAGTCTCCCAATCCGAAGCCTCCCAAAGTTGCAGACAAGAATAGTCAGTTCATATACTGTCTCCCAGAACACAGTGTCTCAAATCGTGGACTGACAGAGAAGGCTAGATCACAGACAGTTAGGAAGAAAAAAGGAGGAATTTTTAAGAGCAAGCTCACAGGGGAAGTCAAGGGAAGTTAATTAATTCCTATGTTCTGGGAATTAATTGATAGAAGTTAGCAAAGAAGGGAATTAGGGCGGGAACCACCCCTTAACAGAGAAGGCAAGACCTGGAAAAAAAAAAAAAAAAAAAACCCCTAGGTCAGCACCAATCCAATTAGGGCGGGACCCACCGCACTAATTTCCCTCCTCCTCAGCGCTGGAGTAGTTCTGCCAAAGCTGGAGGTCGTCGATGAGTCAGCGCCACACAGGGCAGGGCCCACAAAGACTTTGCCCCCCTCCCCCTAATCTAGAATCAACTCTGCTGAGGCAGAGGGTCGCCGATGAGTCAGCGCCACACAGGGCGGGGCCAACAGAGCTGCCTCTTCTCTCCTCCTGCGTAAAATCAAGTCTGCCAAAGCAGGGAGTCACTGATGAGTCAGCAGCACGTAGGGCGGGGCCCACGACACTGCCTCCTTCCTCTCCTACGCAAAAAATTAGTTTTGCCGAAGCAGGGACTCGCTGCTGAGTCAGCGCCACATAAGGCGGGCCCCACGGCGCTGCCTCCCCTTTCTTCCCTCTTTTGGAGCAATTCTGCCGGGCTGAGAGCTTCATTTCTTGAGTCCCGGCCACACACAGGCGGGGCCCACAGCACTATCTCCTTTCTTTCCTCCTGCACAAAAATCAATTTTGCGAAGCTAGAAGTCGCTGGTGAGTCAACACCACGCAGGGCAGGACCCACGACATAGCCTCCTTCCCTCCTGCGCAAAAATCAATTTTGCCGAGGCTGGAGCTCACTACTGAGTCAGCGCCACACAGGGCGGGGCCCATAGCGTTGCCTCCCTTCTCATCCTGCGCTACATCCTTCCCTTCTGTGCAAAAATCAATTTTGCTTAGGGCTGGAGCTCACTTTCTTGAGTCCCGGCCACCACCGGCCCGGGGCCCACTGCCTCCTCCCTTCTCATCCTGTGGTACATCCTTCCCTCCTGCGCAAAAATAAATTTTGCCGAGGCTGGAGCTCACTGCTAAGTCAGGCCACCTGCAGGCGGGGGCCCACCAGCTGCCTCCCTTCTCATCTGCGCTACACCCTTCCCTCCTGGCAAAAAAATCAGTCTTCTTAGAAGGCGGGGGGGCTCATTTGCTGAGTCGGCCACCCACTGGCGAGCCCACGACGCTGCCTCCCATCTTCCTCAGCGCAGAATTAACTTTGCTGAAGCCGAAGTTCGTCAGCTGGTCAGCGCCACACAGTGTGGAGCACACTGCGCAACCTCTCTTTTCTCCTGTGCTGAAGCAAGTCCACCGAAGCAAAATTCCTCTGACGAAGCCATTCTCGCAGTGATCGCATAAACAACGAGTTCAGACTCCAATGCAGTTTCTAATCACGGCATCGCAGCAGACTCGATTCAGGTGCCTTTCACTACCCATATATCGGTATGCGTATATCCAGATATCGATATAAAAGTAAAAAAAAAAAAAAAAAATTATCAAAGTGTACAGAAAATATACAGTGTCCTAAAAAAGGAAGAGGACGGATAGGAATACATACACAAAAGATAAACGATCCTAAAAGAGAAAGAGGATCAACAAAAAAAAAAAAAAAGGGCCACGATCCTCTTTCAAAGGATCTCAACAGAGGAGCTCCTGGTCCTCCTCCCATCAACTCCCTCAGCAGAAAGGGGATCGTGATCCCCTTTCCCAGGCAAAATCCCTCAACAACCACACAGAATGGCTACAAAAGGCCAGGAGTTCCCTGTTCCAGGGGTTGGAGAAATTAACCTCAAAAGACCTCTCGACAAGTGAAGAACTTTTTCTCTCCTTCTCCCAAACCGAAGGACACAAATTCCTTCCCGGAGGAGAAGCTCTCACGCACAGAGGTTGGAAAAAATCGAGTACGACAGCCTTCTTGCCGAGAAGAAAATACACTCGCGGAAGCTCTCGAACCAGAGAAGTTCAACCACTGCAGTTCGTCGTTCAACAGTTCAACCGGAGCAGCTCTACACGTTCGCCGGCAACGTCACAAGTCGAAACACACGGAACACAAATACTTCCGTCCGACAGACCAAAGCCACACCAGATCGTGCACACTCGTTCCCAGAACTCAACTTCGACGTTCTCGCCAAAAGCCGAAACTTCGACAAATTCACACGGAGATCGAATCAGAGGGTTATTAGGAGAGTGGACTTGCATTCCTTGATACAAAACACACCCTGTAACACAAATTTATTCTAAAGTAATTGAATATTCTCTCGGTCGCGCCTCTTCGCGGACCGGTGGATTTTCGATGAAACACAATTGTATCCCAATAATAAAAATTGAACAATATTTACACAAATTTTAAAAAATTTAAAAAACCAAATTTTCAATGTTCTTGAACAATTAGAAGTCAAACTGTCAATCTGCATTGAGACTTAGAGGCCCAATAATCAATGTACATTAACTGTTAGAATCCCAATTAGAAGCTCAATTATCAACGTACATTGATAATGAGAAGCTCATTTCTCAATGTGCATTGCCAGTTAGAAGCCCAAATGCCAATGTGCGACATTTAGAAACCTAATTGTTAATGTGTATTTTAGAAATTACAGAATATTCTTGGGATATAACTGGAATCAAATAAAATATAAGTTTTAAGGGTTGTTTCATCGAAAATCCGTCGGTCCGCGAAGGGACACGACCGAGAGAGTAATTCGATTTCTAATAGAGAATTTGTGTTACAATTGTGTTTGAATATCAAGGAATGCGAGTTATAAAAACAATTAAAATTTTGAAAAAACTTCTTAAAAATTAAATATATACTTAGGGAAAAATATTAAAAATATTTATAGACATGGAAATTTGATCAAAGAAAGATCCGATAGATAAAAATCGTGTTTCAATCGGCTGCAATCAACTCAATTTCTTGTCAATTGACGTCAAAATTCACAAATTGACCTTCACAAATCAAGGACTGACTAGAGATTGACTAATTATTGAAATTGGATGTTTGATCGAAGGCCTAATTTCAATCTGATTGATGATCACAAACCAAGGGCAAGCTCGTCCCAATTTGATGATCAATTGAGCAAAATTTCCAAAATTGGCCTACGCAAATCGAGGATTGACCCAAAATGGGCCAGTCACCAAAATCAAATATCCGATCAAGGGTTTAATTTTGATCTGATCACTAAAAGCAAATCAACGTTCAAGATCCGCTCAAATCAAATTAAGCCAGATCAAGTTAATTGGGCTCAATCAGGCCTGATCCAAATCAAATCGGATCGATCCAAGCCCGATCCAGCCCAATCAAACCCAATTAGAAATGACATATCATCATACACATCATTGCTGATTGGGTGCCGCATGGTGACAATATCTAGTGATAAGTGTCTGAAAGACACTATTTATGCATGAATTAATGATCATAAATTTCCATTTTGAGTTGATTATTAGCATGAAAATGACATATATAACTCAAATTCATGTTTTGTGTCTCAAGTACCAGGTGGAAGAAGAAAATCTGGATTCAGAGAGAAATTGAAGTAGAAAAGGGCAAAATGAACCAAAAAAGGGAACGGCGCGACCGCGTTGATTCTAGCGCCACCACGTCGGGAAAATGGTCAAAAATTCAAATAAATGAAGGAAATTTCCAACAGGAAGGAAAGCTTCAAAGAAGACATCTCGGGAAAGTGGAATGGCACGACCGCGCCTTCAGAGGGCACTACCGCCCCAAGAAACTGGTGCTACCTCACTCAGTGGCAACGTGGACGTGCCAAAGAGATGCCAAACACAGAAGAGGAGTTGCCATTGTGGGGACCAATGAAAAAGGCTAAGGAGTGGCGTTGCCGCGCCACAACTACAGATAAATATGGCGCTGCCGTGCCAAGAAGTCTCCTTACTCATCACGGATTCGATGGTTGTTTCCTAAATTAGAAAGAACTCTGCTTCAGTGGTGTGACCGCGCCATAACGAGGCACTTTATCGGCGCGACCACGCCACTGACTCGGCAACGTAAATTGCAAAAATCTCGGGATTCTGACTACCAATCAAGCCCAAACTTGGGTAAAGAAGTCTTAAGTGCCTAAGGAAGGTATCCACGAAGATTTTAAGGAAATTTTCTGGAGTCTAGGTGCATTGAATGATCAAGAAGAGAAGTTCAATACAAAGATGGAAACTGCAGCTAGAAGAGAAGAAAAATTTGAGTTTTAAGAAGAGCATATCTGGAGTTCCTTATTCCCAATTGAACCCAAATTTGGTCTGAAGAATCTTGAGGAGATAAAGGATCATATTACAAAAATTCAGATCAATCCACGTCGGCGTTTTAGAGTTTTATATTTTGAAAGTGGTGGACCTAGTGCGGGAATTCACAGTAGAAGCAATCCAACTTCTCAACATCATATCTCAAATTTCTCGACTCAGAATGGACTCAAATTTCTTACACAAGGCAAGGACCATTGAAGGAAGGTTCTCAAGTAATTTTATTCAATTCCGAGGTCGGGAAAGTATACTTCATACCCCTGGACAGAGACAAAATTACAAGGCCAGGACAGCAGAACAAGTAAATAGGGGTCCGAGGCAGAGTGCAAAGAATCCAGTTTTGTAGGATAGGATCCAGTTTAGAGTTGTAAATACAGTTTTAGTTCTTAGTATAGTTTGTAGTTTAGTTTCTTATTATTTGTAGTTAGTTTGGAGAGGAGAGAAAGTCCATAGGGAGTCTTACACGACCTCTTGGCACTATGGAGAGAGGAGGAGGAGATTTCAGTCAAGGCACAAGAGATGCTAAAGGCAGTCCTTCAAAGGGGGTTTTTGTACTTGGTTTATTTTATTTCCATGTCTGTAATTGAATCCTCTTTATGTGTTTATACTGTTAGCATGGAGTAGTCTCTCTCTATTGGGGAAGCCATGAACTCCTAGTTGTTACATGTTTAAGTTTCAAAGTTTATAGCAATAAAGTATCTTGATTTTGTTTTAGAATCTGAGTTTACTGCTTATTTTTAATCTGAATTGATATTTGAAGTTTAACGAGGTTCGAAAAGAGAAGTTACAGTTCAATAGAGATTTGGGTTAGTTATATGATTTTTTGTTTTCTAAAACAACTCATTTTTCTAACTAGATCGTTCCGAATTGTGATGGAGACTAGTGGAAAAGTGATGCGACTGTTTATAACTCTTGTTCTTAATAAGAGAGTTAACATTTAAGCTTTTATATTTATGTAGCTAGGATTTGAATGTTGCCGGATTGTGATGGAGTTCATGGAATAGGAGAAAGTTATTTCCTGTATATGGGTAACCAGGTTTTCAAAAGCTAAGTCAACGTAAAGGTACTTGAGCTATAAAATTCAGAACTTTGCATGTTGGTAAGTAGGAGGGATTGACACTTTCCCCAATATCTCATCTCATAAGGTTTAGTCATCTAATTTTGTTTTCTTTTCCAGTTCTCAAAAAACCAAAAATTTCTTTTCCTCAATCAATAGAAAAATCATTACTTAAACTGAGTTCTCATCAAGGTCTCTGTGGGATCGATATCTAGACTCTCGAGTCTATATTACTTGTTGACCTAGTGCACCTACTAGACACGCAACATGTTTTTGGCGTCGTTGCCGGGGGCCATTGAATTGATAGTAAGTTTAAATAAATTTTGATTTGTTGATTGATATTAATTTGTCTATCTTTTAAGGATGAACCAGATTTGTGCATAAAAACCAGAATTAGTGGTGAGCCACTTGATGAACCAGATCCGGGATTGGAAAGAGCATTCAGATGAGAGGTGGAATCACATGCAGAATGAGATAAGTCCTTGTCCTAACTCATATTGGGAATTTCCCCAACTATATGCATCTTCTAATTATGATCCATGGAGGTGTGATTCTGAAATATCATGTTCTTTTTGTGATAATTGAAATTATTATTGCGCTTCACGTGTACGTAGGAGTGTGCTTACACCCGAAGACTGGTGTAATTACACCATTGTTAATTGCTAGAGAACACACAGAACACCAGAGAATGTTATCGCAATTCGGAACCAATAGTTCCTACTCTGCGGACCACTCGGCCCAGGGTATCAGAAATCCACTATAGAGTATTACAACAACAATGGTGTATAAAACACTTACAGCAATGAGTTCTCCTCCCTCAGGATTTGAACACAATTCTTCTAGTCTTATTGCTTCCTGTTCCAACGTTCAACAGAAGCTTCTTGATACCCCTCACACTAAGGCTCTCCCCCTTAGTGTGATCTCTCACGAGAGAGATTTCTTTCACGCAGGCTTCTCAGGATGAGAGACTGTTCAATTTGCCAATAGCTTCAACAAAGCCAAAGCACTCTTCTGTTCAGCACGAGTGAAGGTCTTCACTTGATTTATTTTACGATCATCAGCATGAAGAACTCCCCCTTAATTCATCCTCCAATATCTCATTTTACTCACTGCGTAACCCTAATCCAACAGCCAAGTTATCATAATATAGTCTTAGGGTTATCTTCACCTTTTACCATTGAGTCCTTCTTCTAATGGTCTCATCCCGTAATCAAGGAATCCAGCTCAACCTGGTTCCCTATTCTAACTCAATTTCCTTGTATGCAAGTTACATAAATAGCAACCACCTATAATCCAGGGATCCAGCGCATCTTGGATTCCTTTTATCATTCGACTTCCTTTTCGGTACTTCAATCAGGACTCCTCACGTGGAGTGTGTTTTGTCATAAATAGCTAATCACACATACCCGTTCTAACATTCTCCCCCTTTGGCTCTTTTTGACAAAACCATCTCTCATATCTTCAATCTTCATGACATATAATATCTGTTAATTCAACTCACAAATCTACATGTAACACTCAAGCTAACAACATTGTTCATTGCAGACAATAACACCCATAATATTCCTCATAGTCATTCCACCATCAGTAGTAATAAAACCATATTCATTTCAACATCAACATCATCACATGTTTCTTACTACAGAGCAAAACGAACTCATAACAACTGCCATTTCCCAAGCACACCATGTCACAAATATCCATCCACTGTCATGTCACAAGTAACACAGATTCACAGAAAGAATAAAAAATAGCACAACATAGATTCTTATCTCATCACAACACAAATTCACATATTCTGATTCTCATCTCATCACATCACATATTCTGATTCTCATCTCATCTCATCACATCACATATTCACATATTTTCTCCCCTTTTTGTCAAAAAGACAAACAACCATCAAAAGATGCATAAAAAAATCAGAACCCAAATTATCTGACAATCGAAACGCAGAATCTTTATCAACCAATGATCTCTCACCAGCAAGAGATGGTAAGGAAGACTGGAGTTTAAGTTAGCATACCTGGGGTTTCTTCTAGCTGAGGGGTTTCTGTATGAGCCGAGGAAGACGCTGTCCCCATTGACAAAATTAAACCTTTCCCGCTTAGCGCTGACGCTCTGGAGCTCCAATTTTTATGCCACTATGAATGAGGGTAAAATTACTTGCCAAGGTAACTTTACCGTTCACCGGGTCACCCCCTCTCTTTTTTTTCCTTTTTCTTTTTCTTTTTCTTTTTCTTTTTCCTTTATTTTTCTTTTTCCTCCTTTTTTTTTTTATCGTATACATATATATATAAAACCAACACAAATTCTATGTGTAAAGAGAAATGTACACATACACAATTGAGTGTACTTACACTTGTAAGTACACTGTCCACCCTTTTCTCACATACAACACAGTCCTAGAGCTCCACGAAGGAACTCAAATCTTTTCGCAACCAGCCCTTCGTAAAAATGTCTGCCAACTGATTCTCAGTAGATACATGCTCAAGCATTACTTGTCCTTCTTCCACAAGCTCTCTAATGAAATGGTGACGGATGTCAATATGCTTTGTTCTTGAGTGCTGAACAGGATTCTTGGATATATTTATTGCACTTGTATTATCACAGTATACTGTAATGACGTTGCTAGACTCACCATAATCGAGTAGCATTTGCTTCATCCAAATGAGTTATGCACAACAACTTCCTGCCGCTATGTATTCTGCCTCAGCAGTAGAAAGTGATATAGAATTTTGTTTCTTACTGTACCCGAATACCAAATTTGTACCCAGATTGACTGTACTTTTCACAGACCGAATAATCCTCTTGACTAATTTCACATGAGACTCCTTGGGACACGCTTGAAATCTTGCACACAGGCCCACACTATAGCATATGTTTGGGCAACTTGCTGTCAAGTACAGCATGCTACCAATCATACTCCTGTACACCGTGGGATCTGTAGGTATCCCATCAGTGTCCTTCCGTATACGATCTGTAGTTGTCATTGGTGTTCTCATATCTTTAGCATCCTCAAGTCCAAAATTTTTTACCAGGTTCTTTGCATACTTTTCTTGTAAAATAAAAATCCCATCTTTCCTCTGCTTAATTTGAAAACCCAAAAAATATGAAAGCTCCCCCACAAAGCTCATCTCAAATTCTTCTTGCATATGTCTTACAAACTGTTTTTGAGATGCGTCCACAGTAGATCCAAAAACAATATCGTCAACATAAATTTGAGCTATGGTCAGTACAATACCTTCTTTCCTGATGAACAGTGTCTTGTCCACACCCCCTCGAACAAAGCCTTTAGAGCAAAGAAACTTTGTCAATCTATCATACCATGCTCTAGGCGCTTGCTTTAAGCCATATAAAGCTTTAGTCAAATGATATACATGATCTGGTTGATGTGAGTCAACAAAAGCTTTAGGCTGTTCTAGTTCTTCTTGCATAGCTCTAATCCAGAATTCGATTCCCTCCACTTCATCATCACTAGCCAACAATCCTTCATCAAGTGTGTGACATTCAGCCTGTTCAGGAGGCTGCTCACCTAAGTCAGTGCTAGTCTTCTCTGTGGGAATTCTGGGCATATTACTTTCCTCATCACCCATCAATGGTAAATTTTCATTCTGATATGCTATTTCAACATTTACTGTCTCTATGACAGTATTATTATTTATGAAATACACCCTTTGTCCAGCATACTTTCAGTTTGAACTGGCCCCATTAGATCAATGTGAAGCAGCTGCAAAGGTCGTTGAGTTGTAATCTTCTTCAAGGCTGAATGAGGTGTTCGATGTTGCTTTCCTGCCATACAATCTTTACACAAAGCCTCAGCCTTATTACCAATAGCTGGTAATCCTCGTACAGCTCCATACTTAAGCAGCTTCAGTATTCTTCTGGAATGTAGATGACCAAGACGTTTGTGCCATAGTTGAGCAGTTGTTACACCAGTGTACTTACAGTGCTATGACATATTCAGCTTATAGCAATTGTCACTAGTTCTGGTCCCTTCTAGAATTGACTGTCTCCTGTCATCTTCCACTACGCATCCTTCTTTAGTAAACCTGACATGCAGATTCTGATCACATAACTGACTAATGCTGAGTAAGTTTGCTTTTAATCCGTTTACTAGCAGGACATTCTCCAGCTTTGGCAAACCATCAACTTTTAATCTTCCTCTTCCAATCACTGCTCCTTTAGCACCATCCTCAAAAGTCACCTGGCCACCATCTTCTCTATGTATGTCTGTCAGATTTCCTGCATTTCCTGTCATATGCCTAGAACATCCACTATCAAAGTACCATGTTCCATCTGAGCTTGATTTTCAAGTAGTGTGTGCTGCGTATAAACTTAAATTTTTCTTCATCCACACATAGCTTGAAGGAGGCTTCGATGACGTTTGACTTCCACTCCATCTTCAGTCTCTCAGCAACTTATAACAAAGTGGTCTGATATGACCATATGCACCGCAATAATGACACACCTGAACTTGAGACGACCTCTGTCTAGGCCACACCTGAACTTGAGACGACCTCTGTCTAGGTCGAGTTTTGTTGTTCAAGTTTTTAGAGTATCCAATTCCCTGTCTGTTACAACTTCTTCCTTTGACCAAGATGTCATCCAAGTTCACTTTTCCCTTGTCAAACTTTTTAAACACATCCTGTGAATTTTTCAGCTCTTCCTCTAGTTTCAATATCACCTTTTCTCTCTCAGTATTCTCCTGTTTTAGTTTGAGATTATCCTTCTCAAGAGAAGAGATCAACTCTCTCAAGATTTTTCCTTTGTCTGCAGGTATTTTACTTTCTTTCTCCATCTCGCCAATCTGTTTCTTTAACCCAGCATTTTCTTTCTCAAGTACACCCAGATGTTCCTTAAGAATCCTAGTACACTTGAGCACACTGCCCCATTGCTGAATAATATCTTCCACTGTAATCTCATCATCTTCATCCGCTGTGTCTTCCTTGCTATTGATTGCAACCGTGTGAGTTCTAGGCTTTGACGGTAAACTCGACTTCTGTCCGACCTTTGCTGTAAACGCAACAAAATTGCATTCATATTCGTCTGTCTCACTACTATCGTCATCACTCCAGGTAGCGCTGAAAGATTTCTGCTTTCTCAGATAAGTTGGACATTCTGACAGAATATGACCTTTTCCACCACATTCATAACATACCAATACTTTCCTCTTTGTTGCAAATTTAGCGGATCCATTCCCTGCATTGCTTTGCACATAACTCTTTTTCTTGCTTCGTCTGATGAACTTGTTCAACCCTTTTTCCAACAAAGAAACCGTTTCACCTAACTCTGCTAAAGTTTCCAGAGATGGACCACGATTATCTGTCAATTGTACTGTTCTTTCATTTGATACTGATTGTAGAGCTATACTCTCTTTCTTTCCTTTCTCTGCTGAATCTTTTGCTTCCTCATTCATTTCAAAGTTTTTCAAAGACCCAATCAACTCATCCAGTGTCATAATGTCAATAACTTTATACTCTTCAATAGCTATTCTTTTCATCTTGAATTTTGAGGATAGAGATCGTAATACCTTTCTCACAAGCCGATTCTGAGGAATTCTGTCTCCAAGAGCTGCAGACTGATTTGCTATATCTCTGATTTTGCCTTCATACTCCAATATGGACTCGTCTTCTCTCATTCGCATAAGCTCAAATTGAGTGGTGAGCATCTGCAGCTTTGACATTCTGACACTTTCAGTCCCTTCATAATGAACTTCTAGAATTCTCCATGCCACTTGGGATGTGGTGCAAGCAGAGATCCTCCTGAACTGTTCCTCATTTACTCCTCCAAATATAGCATTCAACGCTTTGGAATTGCAGTTAGAGAGTCTCTCTTCTTCCTCTGTCCACTTTGTATCTAGCTTTTCAACAACCTTCATATCAACACATTCTCCAATCAACTTCGTTGGTAGACACCATCCCTTCTCAATGGTCTTCCAGGCCTTCTCATCCTGTGCCTTTATGTAGATTTGCATCTTGGCCTTCCAATACGAATAGTTAGACCCATCAAGTAACGGTGGTCTGGAGTTTGAGGCTCCTTCTTTCAGATACGACCCCATTTTCTCTACCAGTGAAGCTTCTCTAGATTTTTTTCTCCAAACTAATCTGGAGCCTGCTCTGATACCACTTGAAATTATTATTACGCTTCACGTGTACGTAGGAGTGTACTTACACCCGAAGACTGGTGTAATTACACTAGTCGTTAATTGCTAGAGAACACAAAGAACACTAGAGAATGTTATGGCAGTTCGGAACCAATAGTTCCTACTCTGCAGAGCACTCGGCCCAGGGTATCAGAAATCCACTAGAGAGTATTACAACAGCAATGGTGTATAAAACACTTTCAGCAATGAGTTCTCCTCCCTCATGATTTGAACACAACTCTTCTAGTCTTATAGCTTCCCATTCCAACGTTCAACAAAAGCTTCTTGATACCCCTCACACTAAGGCTCTCCCCCTTAGTGTGATCTCTCTTGAGAGAGATTTCTTTCACGCAGGCTTCTCAGGATGAGAGACTGCTCGATTTTCCAATAGCTTCAACAAAGCCAAAGCACTCTTCTGTTCAGCACGAGTGAAGGTCTTCACTTGATTTATTTCACGATCATCAGCATGAAGAACTCCCCCTTAATTCATCCTCCAATATCTCGTTTTACTCACTGCGTAACCCTAATCCAATAGCCAAGTTATCATAATATAGTCTTAGGGTTATCTTCGCCTTTTACCATCGAGTCCTTCTTCTAATGGCCTCATCCCGTAATCAAGGGATCCAGCTCAACCGGGTTCCCTATTCTAACTCAATTTCCTTGTATGCATGTTACATAAATAGCAGCCACCTATAATCCAGGGATCCAGCGCATCTTGGATTCCTTTTATCCTTCGACTTACTTTCCGGTACTTCAATTAGGACTCCTCACCTGGAGTGTGTTCTGTCATAAATAGCCAATCACACATACCCGTTCTAACAATAATGAACCTAATGATTCCTATAGAAGAGAGCATGTTGATTATTTCTCTAAGCAAAGTGCAAATCTTTGTTTTGAGAATGATTCACATGATAAATGGCCACATATGCAATTGTCCATGTTCTGGTATGAACACCCTCCTATGTTTAGTGATTCTTTTTATCATCATGCATATCCCCTTCAGCCTCAAGAAGACTTGTCTAGGTTGGCCACTCTAGTGGATGACTATTGTGCCAAAATAGATACTATGCTAGATCCACCTGAGGAACAACCTAGTTTAGAAGGCATCAATGATTCACATGTCAATTGGCCACATGGGCAATTCCATGTTCAGGTATAAGCAGTCTCCTATGTTTAGCGATTCTTTTACATCTCCCCCTCAGCCTCAAGAAGACTTGTCTAGGTTGGCCATTCTAGTGGATGACTATTGTGCCAAAGTAGATACAATGTTAAATCCACCAGAGGAACAACCTAGTTTAGAAGGTATTGATGTTTCTGAGCCATGGTTGCATATTTTTCATCCATCCATTAGAGCTGAGTCAGATAATCTAGTAAATCAGCTAAAGTATGAATTGATTAAAAGTATGAATGCTGAAACATGTTATCTTGAGCTATCTGATGATGATGAACCTGAATGGATGAATACAGCTAGCACTTCTTGTTTTAATTTATGTGTTACTGCAGAACACATAGAGGAAGATACAATGGAGAGTGCTGAGAGTTATGAATTTCAGAAACTTCAAGAGGGAGAAGATGAAAAGATCATGGAGCAAAAAGAAGAAGATGTAAAAGAAAAAGAAGGGGATGGGGTAGAAAAAGAAGAAAAATGTCATGAACAACATAAAGAAATTAGGATAGAGGACAAAAAGGTTGAAGAACATTCCTTCCTCTCAGAGATATTGATTTCCTCATTATGCAGCCCTTTAAATTGCCCATAAAAAAAGAACTTAAAATTTTATTAGGTCTAGGTAATAAAAAAAAAAGTGGCTAAGAATGATTGAGCAAAACAAGATCAAAGCCAACCAGAGAAGGGGAAGATTGACCAGCTCTTTGCCCAAAGAATATAATCACCATGCAACACATTCCAAAGCCAAAAATATCCTTAGGCATGGATGGTCCCAGTTTCCATTCGATCCTGGTGGATCAGATCACCTAGTCCAGCAGTGTAGGAATAGGAGTAGGAGTTTTTGAATTTGCTTGAATTTTTTTGAGTAGGTTAGTATAGTTTTTTTTTAAATTGTTAGGACTTGTTTAAATTTGAATGAGATTTTGATTTATTTTCACTGATAGAATAGACATAGGATAGAAATAATGTTAGATTGAAATTTTATAGCTTCCCAAAAGCAGAAAACCACAATTTTTTTTTTTTAAAAAAAAAAAATAAACTCAACACTGGAAAATGGAAGAAGAAGATGATGAGGAAGAATAATAGTAGAAATTTTCCGCTCTTGCTATATCTTTTGAACTTTTCCTTGTAGAAATTTGTGTGAAATTGCTTTGTGTATGCTATTGTATGAGAGTTTTCTTTAATGCAATTTCATTAATATGTACTAAATCTCCATTCATATTAATGAAATTTTGATTTTTACTCTCCATATTTGTCTCAAAGCTTGATTTTCATAATTCTTCCAATGAATAAGTGTGAAAAATGACTCTACACCTGCCTGTAACTGATACTAACCTGTCCAAAGTGGAAAGATTGCAAAATTCATTCCTGATCTAAAGAATTCTTGAAATTACATGGCGCGTCCCCTCCATATTCTGGCGCGATCGCGCTACTGTCTTGATGAGGTACGACCATTACAGAGGTGAGGAAACACTAATTCCACTACAGGTATTCTTCTGAAGACCACTTTTATGCCTGAGAGACACATAAAGTCAATTTTCATTTTCAATTGGTTAAAATCATGCAAGTGTTTGGCACTAACCCATGAGAGCAGAATTGAAGAACACCAAGGGAGTCCCATCCAACCTCAACAAACCAGACTGTCAGGGGAGTATTTCTTTTCATTCCTATATTTATTGCTGCTTTGAGGAGAAAGTAAGTTTTTAAGTTTGGGGTGGGATACTCTTCATGAATGTTTCATTGATTTTAAAACTCTATTTTTTTCAAAAATTCACCAAAAAAAACTAATAGAGATTTTGAAAAATACCAGTAAAAATCCCTGATCAGATAAATAGCATGATTCACTCTCTGGAAAATATTGTAGTTTAGATGCTTAGTCTTAATTGGATGAGAATTTTTCTTCAAAAACAGTTTTTGAAAACAAAGTACAAGTGAGCAAGTTGATTTCAATCACTAGAACCAACCTAAGAAAACTTGAGGCGAAACAGAGAAAGGTTTTTTAAATTCTGAGGTGATTTAGGCACCTGTTTAAAAATTGTTTGAGCCTTTTTCAAAGCCGCCCACTCTAATGCACAAGTTGCATCACCTTTTGTCAAACGTTTTGAGCCAAAAAGATCCCTATTCTGTTTCAATGTCCCATGCTACATGAACCAGCCTTAGTGATCAATAAACTTGTTTCTTACTTACCCATGATTCTCCAAATTATTGAAGTGTTCTATTTGAATGAGCATGGATCAAGATTTTGAAGTTATATGGAGGAATGGATGAAGGGTATAAAAATATTTCTTTGTAAAGGGGAAGAAGGAGCAAGAGAGAGAAAAAAAAGAAAATTCTAGGCTAAGTAGGAGAAAGGCCACCTAGTGTGTGCACCGGGACTCGGGCCTTAGCAATCTTAGAGTCTCTGAGTCAACCGCAAGGTAACCTAGACTCGAAACAAAGCCAAAAGAGAAAAATAAGAGAAAAAAGAGAAAAAAAAAATCCTTGGCAAAGGAGAAAGGCCACCTCGTGTGTGCACCGGGACTCGGGCCTTAGCAAGCTTAGAGTCTCTGAGTCAACCGGCGAGGTAAGCTAAACTCTGGACAAAGCCAAGAGAAAAAAGTATACATGGGAGAGACAAAAAAAGAAAAGGAAAAGAAATGATGGGGTGAACGAGTTTGGAAGAAGAGCCACAATATCATATACATGCTCAGGAAAATGGAATATGGATATGAGGAGGAGAATAAAACCCAAAAGAAATACCAAAAAATTCTTGATCATACCCATTATCCCTGCCTCATTACAACACATAAAAGACCTATTGATCAGAATTGAGAATTCCTTCAGGTTAGTGGAGAGTGGACTAAGGGTTGGCTTATGGAGTTGAAGTGAGACCTGTCACTTGAATAG
The DNA here is from genome assembly GCA_019845555.1 of Aristolochia fimbriata. Classification (NCBI taxonomy): domain Eukaryota; kingdom Viridiplantae; phylum Streptophyta; class Magnoliopsida; order Piperales; family Aristolochiaceae; genus Aristolochia; species Aristolochia fimbriata. The sequence goes on from CM034081.1 coordinate 11,734,840, forward strand.
GAATAAGCATCTTTGAAAAATTTGAAGAAAATTAAAAATCTATTTTGACTAAGCAAGAAGAACCATAATTAGGAAAGGAGTGAATCATCTATCTTGAAAACTTTAAAAGGAAGGATCACCGAATTTTTCTTAGACTTTATAGATCAATCTGGTATTTATTTCAGAGTTTGCTCGAGGACGAGCAAAGGTTTAAGTTTGGGGTTGTGATAAGTGTTTGAAAGACACTATTTATGCATGAATTAGTGATCATAAATTTCTATTTTGAGTTGATTATTAGCATGAAGATGACAGATATAACTCAAATTCATGTTTTGTGTCTCAGGTACCTGGTAGAAGAAGAAAATCGGGATTCAGATAGAAATAGAAGCAGAAAAGAGAAAAAAGAGCCAAAAAACGGAACGGCCCGATCGCGCCGATTCTGGCCCCATCGCGCCGGGAAAATGGTCAAAATTCAAATAAATGAAGAAAATTCCCAATTGCTTGGAAAGCTTCAAAGAAGACATCTTGGGAAAGTGGAATGGCATGACCACGCCTTCAAAGGGCGCTACCGCGCCAAGAAACTGGCGCTACCTCACTCAGTGACAACATGGATGCGCCAAAGAGATGCCGACACAGAAGAGTTGTCGCTCTGGGGACCAATGAAGAAGGCTATGGAGTGGCGCTGCCGCGCCACTACTACAGCTAAATATGGTGCTGCCATGCCAAGAAGTCTCCTTACTCATCACGGATTCGATGGCCATTTCCTAACTTAGAAAAAACTCTGCTCCAGTGGAGCGACCACGCCAAAAATGAGGCACTTTAACGGCGCGACCGCGTCATTGACTCAGCAACGTAAATTGCAAAAATCTTGGGATTCTGACTACCAATCAAGCCCAAACTTGGGGAAAGAAGTCCTAAGTGCCTAAGGAAGGTATCCACGAAGATTTTAAGGAAATATTCTGGAGTCTAGGTGCATTGAATGATCAAGAAGAAAAGTTCAATACAAAGAAGGAAACTGCTGCCAGAAGAGAAGAAAAATTCAAGTTTTAAGAAGAGCATATCTGGAGTTCCTTATTCCCAATTGAACCCAAATTTGGACTAAAGAATCATGAGGAGATAAAAGATCATATTTCAAAAATTCAGATCAATCAAAGTTGGGGTTTTATAGTTTTATATTTTGAAAGTGGTGGACCCAGTGCTGGAATTGGCAGCAGAAGCAATCCTACTTCTCAACATCATATCTCGAGTTTCCCAACTCAGAATGGACTCAAATTTCGTACACAAGGCAAGGACCATTGAAGCAATGTTCTCAAGTAATTTTATTGAATTCTGAGGTCGGGAAGGCATATTTCATACCCCTGGACAGAGACCAAATTACAAGGCCAGGACAGCAGAACAAGTAAATAGGGGTCCGAGGCAGAGTGCAAAGAATCCAGTTTTGTAGGATAGGATCCAGTTTAGAGTTGTAAATACAGTTTTAGTTCTTAGTATAGTTTGTAGTTTAGTTTCTTATTATTTGTAGTTAGTTTGGAGAGGAGAGAAAGTCCAGAGGGAGTCTTACACGACCTCTTGGCACTTTGGAGAGAGGGGGTGGAGATTTCAGTCAAGGCACAAGAGATGCTAAAGGCAGTCCTTCAAAGGGGGTTTTTGTACTTGGTTTATTTTATTTCCATGTCTGTAATTGAATCCTCTTTATGTGTTTATACTGTTAGCATGGAGTAGTCTCTCTCTGTTGGGGAAGCCATGAACTCCTAGTTGTTACATGTTTAAGTTTCAAAGTTTATAGCAATAAAGTATCTTGCTTTTGTTTTAGAATCTGAGTTTACTGCTTATTTTTAATCTGAATTGATATTTGAAGTTTAACGAGGTTCGAAAAGAGAAGTTAAAGTTCAATAGAGATTTGGGTTAGTTATATGATTTTTTGTTTTCTAAAACAACTCATTTTTCTAACTAGATCGTTCCGAATTGTGATGGAGACTAGTGGAAAAGTGATGCGACTGTTTATAACTCTTGTTCTGAATAAGAGAGAGTTAATATTTAAGCTTTTATATTTATGCAGCTAGGATTTGAATGTTGCCGGATTGTGATGGAGTTCAAGGAGTAGGTGAAAGTTATTTCTTGTATATGGACAACCAGGTTTTCAAAAGTTAAGTCAAGGTAAAGGTACTTGGGCTATAAAAATCAGAACTTTGCATGTTGGTAACTAAGAGGGATTGACACTTTCCTTAACATCTCATCTCATAAGGTTTAGTCATCTAATTCTATTTTCTTTTCCAGTTCTTAAAAAACCAAAAATTTCTTTTCCTAAATCAATAGAAAAATCTTTACTTAAACTGAGTTCTCATCAAGGTCTCTGTGGGATCGATATCTGGACTCTCGAGTCTCTATTACTTGCTGACCTAGTGCACTTGCTAGACACCCAACATCTAGTCAGAAGTCAATACATGTAACAAACCACTCACCCAAAAGCTAACTTAGCCATACACATGTGGCACAATCTGGTGAAGGCTGGACTTAGCCTCCGACACGTGCATCATATGAACGATTGGGGGAAACGAAAATTTCCCTTGACACATGGTGATCCCTCATTGGTTGGAATTCAAATCGGCAAGGGTAAAAGAAGAAAATTAAATCAACGTCCTCATAAGTACCAGCTCATTGGAAAGATAAAGCCCTCGAGATCAAAGATTGAATACTCAAGACCTGGACATTTCTTTGCAATGAAGATCTGCCAAAGAACGAAACTCTGATAAGATTATAAAAAATGCTTAAATTAATCAAAGAACATCGTCGCAATAGGCAGTTCGTCTGCCGCTACACAAACTGTTATAAGGATCAGCTCGAACAAGTTCAAGACCGAGCTCGTAATCAAGTCGGGGACAAAGTTCGAGATGCTACAAGTCGTCATCGAAATGCAATTTGACACGTGGAGATGGAATCAAAATAACAATTAGAGAGTAACCCGCACAAATTTGTAAATTTTATTTTTCGCTGATCTTGTACTAATGGTCGTGCCCTTTTTGCAGATTAGCCCCTTGTACTTGATAACAATATTAAACCCTAAATACCTTTAATTTCTCACCTTTCAACATTAACAGTTAGAAACCCAACTGTCAATTTACATAGATAGCAAGAAACCCAATTGTCAATGTGAATAGAAACATATTTTTCAATATCAAGTGACAATTAGAAACCCAACTATCAATGTGCATTGACACTTAAAACCCAACTGTCAATGTGCGTTGACACATAAAAACTCAACTGTCAATGTGCATTGAGACTTGAAAACCAAAGTATTAAAGTGCATTGACAGTTACAAACCCAAGAGTTAATGTGCATTTTTAGTTATAAACCTAATTTTCAATGTACACTAACAATACATTAACAATTAGAAGTCAAATTGTCAATCTACATTGAGACTTAGAGGCCCAATAATCAATGTACCCTAACAATTAGAACCCCAATTATCAATGTGCATTGATAGTGAGAACCCCAATTGTCGATGTGTATTGTCAGTTAGAAGTTCAAATGCCAATGTGCATTGACAATTAAAAACCTAACTGTCAATGTGTATTTTAGAAATTACAGAATATTCTTGGGACACTAATTGTCAATGTGTATTTTAAAAATTGCAGAATATTCTTGGGATACAATTGGAATCAAATAAAATATGAGTTTGTTAGATAATTATTACCTTGTGTATACACCAAAATGTGAACGACCCAAATGCGACGAGACCAAACTCCCACTAATCCAAAAAACGATTGTCGTGGGTAGGCTCAGTCGATTGTCAAAGTCACTTGCCGCAGCCCATCGCAAGATCCAATCACGTCGCTGCATCATCGATACAGTCGTCGCTCCAGTCAGCAGTAAACCGCCGCTTTAGCACCAGTCAGCAGTTATGCCACGATGCCACTCAGTTCAGCAGTTAAACGACCAAGTCTGGTCACCAACGGTGGAAGCCAAGAAAATTTACTCACGATCGTCATTCAAGGGATCCAACAGAGGAGCTCCCCGGTCTTCCTCCCATCTCAAACAACAACAGCAGAAAGGGGATCGCGATCCCCATTCCAAGGAAAGAGCACCAACAACTAGACAAAACCGGCTACAAATAGCCAGAAACGTTCTGTCAAAAGGGTTCAAAAATATTTTGTCGACAAGAAATCTTACACACAAAAACTCTCTCGAGCCGAAGAAGTTAAGCAACTTGCAGTTCGTCGAGATTCAATAGTTCAACCGAAGTAGTTCTACATGTTCAGCAGCAACGTCAACAAGTCAATACACACGAAACACAAATACTTCTGTCCGACCGACCAATGTCGTCATCGTTCATTGATAAGTGTCCAAAAGACACTTATTTATGCATGATTTAATGAGCATAAACTCCCATTTTGAGTTAATTATTAGCATGAAAATGAATTATATAACTCAAATTCATGTTTTGTGTCTCAGGTGCCTGATAGAAGAAGAAAATTTGAATTCTGGGGGAAATTGAAGCAGAAAGGAGCAAAATCAAGCAAAAAAGGGAATGGCGCGACCGCGCCGATTCTTGCACGATCGCGCCGGGTAAATGTGCAAAAATTCAAATAATTCCAAGAAATTCCGAACGGCTAGTGAGGCAGAAAGGAGGATAGTTCGTGAATGTGAAATGGCGCTACTAGTGGCGCTGCCGCGCTGCACTGTTTCCTTACAAAGATGCCAAGTTCTATTTTGGGAAGTCGGCAAAGAGTTTAAGGAGTGGCGCGACTGCGCCAGTTCGACAGCATAAAGTGGCGCGACCGTGCCATGAAGAATCCTTCCTCATATAGGCCTGAAGGCCGTGTTCCAAGACATAGACAAAATTTCTGCTCCAGAGGCGCGACCGCGCCAAAACAAACAACAATTCGGCGCGACCGCGCCCCTGACTCAGCTTCGTGACTTGCAGAAATTTCAGGTTTCTGATTACCAATCAAGCCCAAACTTGGGAGACGAAATCCTAATTGGCTAAGAAAGGTATCCACGAAGATTTTATGATATATTGCCAGAGTCTAGGTGCATTGACCATTCAAGAAGAGAAGTCTAAGACAAAGAAGGAAACTACTGCCATAGAAGGAAAATACAAATCCGAGATTGAAGAGTCCATATCTGGAGACTCCGACTTCCAATTGGATCCAAGTTTGGACCACAGATTCCTGAGAGGATTGAGAATCATGACACGGGAAATCAGGCTAATTCAAGTTGGGATTATAGAGTTTTATATTTTTAAAGCGGTGGACCCACTGCTGCAATTGGCAGCAGAAGCAGTTCAACTTCTCAAGACAATATCTCAGGTTTCCTAAGTTAGAATGACTTCAAATTTCGTACACAAGTCAAGGACTATGTAAGGAAGGTTCGGATGTAATTTCAGATAATTATGAGGTCGGAAAAGCATAATTCACACCCCTGGACAGAGGCTAAAATTACAAGTTCTCGACAAAACTTCAAGTATAAATAGGCATCCGAGGCAGAGCATAAGACATCCAGTTTTCTAGAGTTCTAAATCTTGTTTATATTTTAATTTAGTGTTCTTGTAGTTGATGTGGAGTTGAGAGAGAGAGAGAGAGAAGGAAGAGATCTCAGTCAAGGAGTAGTTAAAGCGAAGGGCAGTCCTCAAAACGGGTTTTTTTGTACTTTGTTTTCTTCTTGTTTTCATGGCTGTAATCAATTCCTCTTTCAGTATTTGTGTTATTAGCATGGAGTAGTCTCTCTTTGTTTGGGAAGTCATGAACTCCTAGTTTGTTATATGTTTGAATTCTGAATTCTATAGCAGTAAAGTATCCTACTTTTGTTTAAAAATTGTGCTTACTGCGTGTTTCTAATCCGAATTGATATTGGAAGTTTAACGAGGTACGGATTGAGAAGTTAAATTTCAGTAAAGATTTGGGTTAGTCATATGATTCTTTTTTTTCTAAAACAACTCGCTTTTCTTACTAGTTGTTTCCGGATTGTGATGGAGACTAGTGGAAAAGTGATGTGACTTTTTATAACCCTTGTTATAAATAAGAGAGTTGATACTTGTGCACATAGGATTTGAATGTTTCCGGATTGTGATGGAGTTCAAATAATGAGTGAAAGTTAACTTGTTTTTCTCACTGGTTGTTTCCGGATTGTGATGGAGATTAGTGGAAAGCAATTTGACTCATTAAACACTTTTGTTTTGAATAAGAGTTCATCGTCAATCTTTTATATTTATGCACCTAGGATCTGAATGTTTCCGGATTCTGATGGAGTTCAGAGATTAGGTTAAAGTTATTTCCTGTATATGGGTAACCAGGTTTTCAAAAGCTAAGTCAAGGTAAGGATACTTGAGCAATAAAATTAGAATTCTACATGTTCACAACTAGGAGGGATTGGCATTCTTCCCTAACATCTCATCTTCATATGTTTTTCCAAAAGTTTCAAATTCTGTTTTTCTTTTTAGTTTTAAACAAAAAATACAAATTCTCTTCACCTCAATCAATAGGAAAATTTTTACTTAGATTAGGCTCTCATCAAGGTCCCTGTAGGATCGATATCTGGACTCTAGAAGTCTATATTACTTTCTGACCTAGTGCACTTTCTAGACACCCAACAAGTTTTTGGCGCCGTTGTCGGGGACCATTGAATTGAGAGTAAGTTTAAGGGAATTCTATTTTGTTGATTGAGTCTAATTTTTATATTCTATTTTTCAGGTTGAACCAGGTTTGTGCATGAAAACAAGGTCTGGTGGAGAACCACTAGCTGAACCAGATCCGGAACCTGAAAGATCACTCCTTAACCGGAGGAGAAGAGGACAGTCAGCAATGGAGGGTCAAAACCAGGAAGAAGGGTCTGAGAAGACAATGGAACATTATATTCAATCAAACCCCAATGCTCAAAGATCAGCCATTGTGAGACCTGAAGTTCCAAGCAACTTCGACATCAAGCCTCAAATCCTGTCAATGATTCAGAACAATAATCAATTTGGAGGTTTGTCTCATGACGATCCTAATGAACACATTGAAAAATTTCTTGAAATCTGTGATACTTTTAGATTTAAGGATGTTACTAATGAAGCTGTCTGGTTGAGATTATTCCCTTTCACTCTAAGAGACAGAGCAAAAAATTGGTATCACACGCTGCCACCTGAATCCATTCGAACATGGGAAGAGCTACAAAGGAAGTTCTTTGGTAAGTATTTTCCACCTGCCAAAACAATTAAGTTGCGTAATGCTATTTCCAATTTCATGCAGGAACATGATGAACAACTTTATGAAGCCTGGGAACGATTTAAAGAGCTGCTCAGAAAGTGCCCAAATCATGGAATCCCATTATGGATGCAAATAGAGACATTTTTCAATGGAATTACAGTTTCAACACGAAACTTAATTGATGCTGCAGCTGGTGGGACCATGAAGAAAAAGACCCCTAATGAGGTGTATGAACTGATTGAAGAGATGTCATCTAACATGTACCAGTATCCAGCGGAGAGAAGTGCAAGAGGGAGAGTTGCTGGCATTCAAAATGTTGATCCTTTAGTAGCATTGCAGGCTCAAGTCGAGTCACTAACCAACCAGTTGTGAAAATTGAATAAACCCTTTTTGGTTGCTCAGATTTGTGACATGTGTGGAGGAGGACATCCCAGCCAAGAATGCCAAGCAGGTAATGTTCAAGCTGTAAATTCTTTTGACCATGCTAATTATGTTTCAAACTTTTGCAGGTCTAATGAACCATACAGCAACACTTTCAATCCTGGTTGGACGAATCACCCAAATTTCTCATGGTCAAACAACAACCAGCAACCAAACACTCAACAACCCATTGCTCAAACAAGACCACCACCTGGATTCCAAAAAGTAGAATGAGAACCAGAACAAAAATCCAATCTTGAGGACATGATTTCGAAGATTCTAGCAAATCAAGAGAAAGGAGAAGCCAGGTTTCAAAATCAAGAGGCATCAATCCAAAATCTGGAAATACAAATGGAACAGCTAGCAAACGCCATATCAGGTAGGAATCAAGGAACTTTACCTAGTAATTCTGAAACTAACCTAAGGGAGCAGATCAAAGCCATCACCTTGAGAAGTGGGACGGTTTTAGAAGAGCAGCAGCATACCCAAGTGGAGGAGGACACAACAAACCAGTAGCAGGACACAGAAAGAGAAGAACAAAGTCAAGAGAGAGAGGTAAGTAAGCAACAAAATCAAAAAGGTAAGGCTTCTAAATCTCTCTCTAATGATGAGATAAATGTGGATACACTGCCATATCCAGCAAGAGCTAAAAAGGATAAGTTAGAGGATAAATTTTCAAAGTTCATTGATATCTTTAAGAAGCTGGAAATTATCATTCCTTTTATAGAAGTTCTAATGCAAATGCCTCAATATGCAAAATTTCTCAAGGAGGTGCTTTCAAGAAAGAGAAAAATTGAGGAGCAAGGGACAGTGATGCTCACAGAGAATTGTAGTGCAATATTGAAGAACCAATTGCCTACCAAGCTTAAAGATCCAGGGAGTTTCACTATACCTTGTGAATTTGGAAGTTTTAAGTTTAACAAAGTTTTATGTGATCTTGGAGCAAGCATAAATCTGATGCTTTTATCCATTTGCAGGAAACTAAATCTTGGAGAGCTTAAGTAGACAAATATCATGCTCCCATTTGCTGATAGATCAACCAAAAAACCTAATGGACTGATTGAGGACGTGCTGGTCAGAATTGGGAAATTCATCTACCCATGCGATTTTGTGGTGCTAGACATGGAGGTGGATGGGAACTACCACTGATTCTTGGGAGACCATTCTTAGCCACTGCAGTTGCACTCATTGATGTGAAACAGGGAAAATTAACTCTCAGATTAAATGATGAAGAAATTATGTTTGACATTAAACAAGCTATTAAAAACCCTTCCAATTCTTGTGATGATACATTTTATTTTATTGATGTGATTGATGTATGTGCAGAACATGTTCAGCAGGAGGTCATGATGAAGGACAGCTTGGAAAGGTGCTTGGTTCAATCATGCACCAAGGAAGATGATGATCCCCTCATCCAGCAAGAAGTAGAGCAATTAGAGGCTGAACGCAACAAATAAGAGGACAAGGGGATTGAAATCAAAGACTCATCTCAACTTGAACTAAAAACCTTACCTAGTTCTTTAAAATATGTCTATCTTGAAAATAATGCAAAACCAGTAATTATCTCTTCTTGTTTGAATGTCAGGGAGGAAGAGCTTTAGATCAAAGTGCTGAGCAATCATAAGAAAGCTATTGGGTGGACAATTGCAGATATAAAGGGAATCAGCCCAACTACATGCATGCAAAAAATTCTGATGGAGGACTCTTTCAAGCCAACAATTCAACCTCAAAGAAGGCTAAATCCAACCTTGCAAGAAGTGGTCAAAAAGGAAGTGGTAAAGTTGCTGGATGCATGTATCATCTATCCAATTTCTGATAGCAAATGGGTTAGTCCAGTCCAAGTAGTGCCTAAAAAGGGTGGAATAACAATGATAAAAAATTCGGACAATGAGTTAATACCCACTAGGACTGTGACTGGATGGAGAGTCTGTATAGACTACAGAAAAATAAAATTCAGCAACTAGAAAGGACCATTTCCCTTTACCGTTCATTGACCAAATGCTTGAAAGATTGGCAGGTAACAAATTTTATTGCTTTCTTGATGGCTATTCCTGGTATTTTCAGATTCCCATTGCCCCGGAGGACCAAGAGAAAACCACTTTCACCTACCCATATGGGACTTTTGCATATAGGAGAATGCTTTTTGGCTTATGTAATGCACCAGCCACTTTTCAGCGATGCATGATCGCTATTTTTCATGACTTTATTGAAAACTTTATGGAAATTTTCATGGATGATTTCACTCTATATGGACTGACTTTTGAAACATGTTTGAAGAATTTAGATCTTGTCCTAGCAAGATGTGAAGAGAGCAATCTGGTTCTAAATTGGGAAAAGTGTCATTTTATGGTGAAGGAAGGCATTGTGTTGGGCCACAAAATTTTAGAGAAAGGTATTGAGGTTGATAGAGCAAAGGTAGAAGTGATTGAAAAATTACCTCCACCTACAAACATAAAAGGCATAAGAAGCTTCCTAGGACATGCAGGTTTTTATAGGAGGTTTATCAAAGACTTTTCAAAAATTGCAAAACCATTATCGAATCTGCTCATGAAAGATGTGAAATTTAATTTTGATGATGACTGTTTGCATGCATTAAACTCCTAAAAGAAAGACTGATTTTAGCACCCATTGTAGTTGCTCCAGATTGGACCATACCCTTTGAATTGATGTGTGATGTTAGTGATTATGCTATAGGGGTTGTGCTTGGGCAAAGAAAAAGAAAAATTTTTCACACCATCTATTATGCTAGCCACATACTCACCGGGCCACAATTGAATTACACCACCACAGAAAAAGAGCTATTGGTTGTAGTGTATGCTTTTGAAAAATTTAGATCATATTTAATAGTTTCGAAAGTTGTTGTGTATACTGACCATTCAGCTCTTAGACATCTCTTTGCAAAGAAGGACTCCAAGCCTAGACTGATCAGGTTGATCCTTCTCCTTCAAGAATTTGACATTGAGATCAAGGATAAAAAGGGGGCTGAGAATGTGGTGGCAGATCACTTATCCTGGCTTGAGACTGAGGAAGTAGAGAAAAGGGGGATTTCTGAACACTTCCCGGATGAAATTATATGCCAGATAAATAAATTATCATTCCAAACACCTTGGTTTGCTGATTTTGCAAATTTTCTTGCAGGTGGGTGGATTCCAAAGGAGCTAAGCTGGCAGCAAAGGAAGAAGTTCTTTTCTGATGTGAAACACTATTTTTTGAAAGATCCTTACCTCTACAAAATCTGTCCTGATCAAGTGATAAGAAGGTGTGTCCCGGAAACAGAGTTCGAATCAATTCTGAAGCACTGCCATGATGGAGAAGCAGGAGGCCATTTCAGCTCAAATCGAACAGCAGCAAAGGTGATGCAATCAGGTTTCTATTGGCCCACACTTTATCAAGATTCCAAGAGGTATGTATCTACTTGTGATAGATGTCAAAGGATAGGTAATGTCTCTCGAAAAGATGAAATGCCTCTCACTAATATATTGGTATGTGAATTTTTTGATGTGTGGGGTATTGATTTTATGGGTCCTTTCCATCTTCATATGGTTTTGAATACATATTGGTGGCTGTTGAATATGTTTCTAAATGGGTTGAAGCCATAGCTACTAGGACAAATGATGCAAGGGTGGTGTTAGAATTCTTAAGGAAAAATATTTTCACTAGATTCGATGCACCTAGAGCTATAATCAGTGATGGGGGGAAACACTTTTGCAACACCCAATTCGCTGCTTTACTTAAAAAGGTTTCTATCAAGAGAGGTTTCTATCTGAAACCTCTGTTGTACATCTGATAACTTGATCCCATAAGAGATCTGTTAGAAAGGAATAGGAGTAGGATTTTTGTGTGTGAGTAATTTGAATACTGTTTTTAATTTTTAGGTTGTGCTTTTTATAATTCTTCCAATGCAAATATGTGAACAATAACTCTGCATCTGCTTATCACTGATACAAACCTATTCCAAGTGGAAATATTGAAAATTGCATTCAGAATATGAAGACTTCATGGAATTAATTGGCGCGACCGCGCCAAATTCTGGCGCGGCAGCGCCACTTGGTTTACGAGATTTGGCCACTACAGAGGTGAGGCACCACAACCTCCACTGCAGGTATTCTTCTTAAGCACATTTTATGCCTGAGAGACACTTCTAGTCAATTTTCATTTTCAATTGCTGAAAATCATGCAAATTTTATTCACTAACCTATGAGAGCAGAATGCAAAAGCCACTAAGGGAGATCCATCCAACCTCACTCCACCCAGAAAGTCAGGGAAGTATCTCTATCACTCCTATGTTTACTGCTGCTTTGTGGACAAAGCATGTTTTTAAGTTTGGGGTGGGACACTCTTCATGCAATTTTAAGGGGATTTGAAAAACTTTAAGTTTCGGGTGGGATACCTTTCATGCATGGATCTGAAAGCATTTTTTTTTTTCACCAGAAAATCCAATAAAGACTTTGAAAAATATGGGTGAAAACCCCTGATCATATGAATAGCATGATTCACTTTCTGGAGAAATATATTAGTTCAGATGCTTAGTCTTGAATGGATGAGAATTTTTCTTTAAAAACAGTTTTCGAAAACAAAGTACAAGTGAGCAAGTCGATTTCAATCACTAGAACCAACCTGAGGAAAACTTGAGGCGAAACAGAGAAAGGTTTTCAAAAATTCTGAGGTGATTTAGGCACCTGTTTAAAAATCGTTTGAGCCTTTTTCAAAGCCGCCCATTTTAATGCACAAGTTGCGTGAGCTTTTGTCATACTTTTTGAGCCAAAAAGATTCCTGTTCTGTTTGAATGTCCCATACTTTTTGTCATACTTTTCTTTCTTACCGATGATTCTCCAAATTATTGAAATGTTCTGTTTGAATGAGCATGGATAAAGATTTCGAAGTTATAAGGAGGGAAGGATGAAGGGTATAGAAATATTTCTTTGTAAAGGGGAAGAAGGAGCAAGAGAGAGAAAAAAGAGCAAGAGAGAGAAAAAAGAGAGTTCTGGGCGGAGTAGGAGAAAGGCCACCTTGTGTGTGCACCGGGACTCGGGCCTCAGCAAGCTTAGAGTCTCTGAGTCAACCGGCAAGGTAAGCTGGACTCCAAACAAAGCCAAAGAAAAAGAAAGAAAAGGTTGTGGGTTAGTTAAGGGAAAGGCCACCTCGTGTGTGCACCGGGTCTCGGGCCTCAGCAAGCATAGGGACTCTGAGTCAACCGACGAGGTAACCTAGACTCTAGACAAAACCCAAAGAAAAAGATACAAGGGAAAGAAAAAAAAAAAAAAAAAAAAAAAAGAGAAAAGGAAAAATGAGGGATCAATGCAAAAGAATAAGTGTGGGGTGGAAGAGCTTGGAGGAAAAGTCACAAATCCAATTCGTGCTCACGAAAATGGAAAATGGATATGAGGAGGAGAATAAAACCCAAAAGAAAATCAAAAATCTTCATCATACCCATTATCCCTACCTCATTACAACCCATAAAGACCTATTGATCAGAATGGAGAATTCTTTCAGGTTAGTGGAGAGTGGACTGATGGTTGGCCTATGGAGTTGAATTGAGACTTATCACTTGCATGAGAATGTACATCTTTGAAAAATTTTGAAGAAAATTCAAAGTCTGTGTTGACTAAGCAAGAGGAACCATCATTAGGAAAGAAGTGAATCATCTATTTTGAAACCTTAGTAGGGAGGATCACTGAATTTTTCTTAGTCTTTATAGATCTATCTGGTATTTATGTCAGAGTTTTGCTTGAGGACAAGCAAAGGTTTAAGTTTGGGGTTGTGCAAAGTGTCCAAAAGACACTTATTTATGCATGATTTAATGAGCATAAACTCCCATTTTGAGTTAATTATTAGCATGAAAATGAATTATATAACTCAAATTCATGTTTTGTGTCTCAGGTGCCTGATAGAAGAAGAAAATCTGAATTTTGGGGAAAATTGAAGCAGAAAGGAGCAAAATCAAGCAAAAAAGGGAATGGCGCGACCGCGCCGATTCTGGCGCGACCACGCCGGGTAAATGTGTAAAAATTCAAATAATTCCAAGAAATTACCAACGGCTAATGAGGCTGAAAGGAGGATTGTTCGTGAATGTGAAATGGCGCGACTGCGCCCCACGAGGGCGCTACCGCGCCATGAAGATGGCGCAACCAATGGCGCTGCCGCCCTGCACTGTTTCTTTACAAAGATGCCAAGCTCTATTTCAGGAAGTCGGCAAGTGTCTAAGGAGTGGCGCGACCGTGCTCGTTCTACAGTATTTAGTGGCGCGACCGCGCAATGAAGAATCCTTCCTCATGTAGGACCCAAAGGTCGTGCTCCAGACTTAGACAAAATTTCTGCTCCAGTGGCGCGACCGTGCCAAAACAAAGAACAATTCGGCGGGACCGCGCCCCTGACTCAGCTTCGTGATTTGGCGGAAATTTTAGGATTCTGACTACCAATCAAGCCCAGACTTGGAAGAAGAAGTCCTAATTGGCTATGGAAGGTATCACAAAGATTTTATGATATATTTACAGAGTCTAGGTGCATTGAATGGTCAAGAAGAGAAGTCCAAGATAAAGAAGGAAACTGCTGCCATATAAGGAAAGTACGAGTCCGAGATTGAAGAGGACATATCTGGAGATCCCGACTTTCAATTGGATCCAAATTTGGACCACAACTTCCTGAGAGTATTGAGAATCATGACAGGGAAAATCAGGCCAATCCAATTCGGTTTTGTGGAGTTTTAAATTTCAAAGTGGTGGACCCAGTGCTGGAATTGGCAGCAGAAGCAGTTCAACTTCCCAAGGAGATATCTCAATTTTCCCAACTCAGAATGACTTAAAATTTCGTACAGAAGTCAACAACTATGTAAGGAAGGTTCGGATATAATTTCAGGAAATTCTGAGGTCGGAAAGTCACAATTCATACCCCTGGACAGAGGCTAAAATTACAAGTTCTGGGCACAGCTTCAGCTATAAAAGGAGGTCCGAGGCAAAGCACAAGCATCCAGTTTTCCATAGTTCTAATTCTTGTTTTTAGTTTAATTTCGTATTCTTTTAGTTAGTGTGGAGTTGAGAGAGAGAGAGAAAGAAAGAAGAGATTTCAGCCAAGGAGGAGTTGAAGCTGAAGGCAGTCCTCATCAAAAGGGGGTTTTCTGTACTTAATTTTCTTCTTGGTTTCATGGCTGTAATTAATTCCTCTTGGTGTGTTTATTCTATTAGCATGGAGTAGTCTCTCTTTGTTGGGGAAGTCATGAACTCCTAGCTGTTTTATGTTTGAATTCTGAAGTTTATAGCAATAAGATATCCTGCTTTTGTTTTAGAAATTGAGTTCATTGCTTATTTCTGATCTGAATTGATATTTGAAGTTTAATGAGGTTCGAATAGAGAAGTTAAATTTCAGTAGAAAGTTGGGTTGGTTATATGATTCTTTGTTTTCTAAAACAACTTGTTTTTCAAACTAGATTGTTCCGGTTATGAAGGAGACTAGTTGAAAAGTGATGTGACTTCTATAACTCTTGTTCTGAATAAGAAAGAGTAAATCTTCAAGCTTTTATATTTATGCACTTAGGATTTGAATGTTCCGGTTGAGAAGGAGTTCAAGGAATAAGTGACAGTTATGTCCTGTATATGGGTAACTAGGTTTTTAAAAGCTAAGTCAAGGCAAGGATATTCGAGCTATAAAATCAGAATTCTACATGTTTACAACTAGGAGAGATTGGCATTCTTCCCCAACATCTCATCTTCATAAGTTTTTCCAAAAGTTTCAAATTCTGTTTTTCTTTTTAGTTTTCAACAAAAAATCCAAATTCTCTTCACCTCAATGAATAGGAAAATTTTTACATAGATTAGGCTCTAATCAAGGTCCCTGTGGGATCGATTTCTGGACTCTAGAAGTCTATATTACTTGCTGACCTAGTGCACTTGCTAGACACCCAACAATAAAGATTTTGAAGTTATAAGGAGGGATGGATGAAAGGTATAAAAATATTTCATTGAAAAGGGGGAGAAGGAGCAAGAGAAGAAAAGAAAGAAAAAATTCTGGGCTGAGTAGGAGAAAGGCCACCTTATGTGTGCACCGGGACTCGGGCCTCAGCAAGCTTAGGGTCTCTGAGTCAACCGGCAAGGTAATCTGGACTCCAAACAAAGCCAAGGAAAAAGAAAGAAAAGGTTGTGGGTTAGTTAAGGGAAAAGCCACCTCGTGTGTGCACCGGGTCTTGGGCCTCAGCAAGCTTAGAGACTCTGAGTCAACCGACGAGGTAAGCTATACTCAGAACAAAACCCAAAAAAAAAGATACAAGGGAAGAAGAAGAAAAACAAAAAAAAAAAAAAAAAAAAAAAAAGGGAAAAAGAAAAAATGAGGGATCAAAGCAAAAGAATATGTTTAGGGTGGAAGACCTTGGAGGAAAAGTCACAAATCCAATTTGTGCTCAGGAAAATGGAAAATGGATATGAGGAGGAGAATAAAACCCAAAAGAAAACCAAAAATCTTCATCATACCCATTACCCCTGCCTCATTACAACCCATAAAGACCTATTGATCAGAATCGAGAATTCCTTCAGGTTAGTGAAGAGTGGACTGATGGTTGGCCTATGGAGTTGAATTGAGACTTATCACTTGTATGAGAATGTACATCTTTGAAAAATTTTGAAGAAAATTCGAAGTCTGTTTTGACTAAGCAAGATGAACCATCATTAGGAAAGAAGTGAATCATCTATTTTGAAACTTTAGTAGGGAGGATCACTGAATTTTTCTTAGTCTTTCCAGATCCATCTGGTATTTATGTCAGAGTTTTGCTCGAGGACAAGCAAAGGTTTAAGTTTGGGGTTGTGCAAAGTGTCCAAATGACACTTATTTATGCATGATTTAATGAGCATAAACTCCCATTCAGAGTTAATTATTAGCATGAAAATGAATTATATAACTCAAATTCATGTTTTGTGTCTCAGGAGCCTGATAGAAGAAAAAAATTTGAATTCTGGGGGAAATTGAAGCAGAAAGGAGCAAAATCAAGCAAAAAAGAGAATGGCGCGACCGCGCCGGGTAAATGTACGAAAAATCAAATAATTCCAAGCAATTCCCAACGGCTAGTGAGGCTAAAAGGAGGACAGTTCGTGAATGTGAAATGACGCGACCGCGCCCCTCGTGGGCGCTACCGCGCCATGAAGATGGCGCTACTAGTGGCGCTGCGGCGCTGCACCGTTTCCTTACAAAGATGCCAAGTTCTATTTTGGGAAGTCGGCAAAGAGTTTAAGGAGTGGCGAGACCGCGCCTGTTCGACAGCATAAAGTGGCGCGACCACGCCATGAAGAATCCTTCCTCATATAGGCCCGAAGGCTGTGTTCCAAGACTTAGACAAAATTTCTGCTCCAGTGGTGCGACCGTGCCAAAACAAAGAACAATTCGGCGCGACTGCGCCGCTCACTCAGATTTGTTGACTTGCGGAAATCTCGGGATTCTGACTACCAATCAAGCCCAAACTTGGGAGAAGAAGTCCTAATTGGCTAAGAAAGGTATCCACGAAGATTTTATGATATATTGCCAGAGTCTAGGTGCATTGAATGGTCAAGAAGAGAAGTCCAAGACAAAGAAGGAAACTGCTGCCATAGAAGGAAAATACAAATTCGAGATTGAAGAGTCCATATCTGGAGACTCCGACTTCCAATTGGATCCAAATTTGGACCACAGCTTCCTGAAAGGATTGAGAATCATGACACGGGAAATCAGGCTAATCCAAGTTGGGATTATGGAGTTTTATATTTTCAAAGTGATGGACCCAGTGCTGGAATTGGCAGCTGAAGCAGTTCAACTTCTCAAGACAATATCTCAAGTTTCCTAACTCAGAATGACTTCAAATTTGTACACAAGTCAAGGACTATGTAAGGAAGGTTCGTATGTCATTTCAGAAAATTTTGAGGTCAAAAAAGCATAATTCACACCCCTGGACAGAGGCTAATATTACAAGTTCTCAACAGAACTTCAACTATAAATAGGCATCCGAGGCAGAGCATAAGATATCCAATTTTCTAGAGTTCTAAATTTTGTTTTTAGTTTAATTTCGTGTTCTTGTAGTTGGTGTGGAGTTGAGAGAGAGAGAGAGAAAGAAGGAAGAGATCTCAGTCAAGGAGTAGTTGAAGCGAAGGGCAGTCCTCTAAAGGGGGTTTTTTGTGCTTTGTTTTCTTCTTGTTTTCATGGTTGTAATCAATTCCTCTTTCAGTATTTGTGTTATAAGCATGGAGTAGTCTCTCTTTGTTGGGGAATTCATGAACTCCTAGTTTGTTATACGTTTGAATTCTGAATTCTATAGCAATAAAGTATCCTACTTTTGTTTAGAAATTGTGCTTACTGCGTGTTTCTAATCCGAATTGATATTTGAAGTTTAACGAGGTACGGATTGAGAAGTTAAATTTCAGTAAAGATTTGGGTTAGTCATATGATTCTTTGTTTTTTAAAACAACTCGCTTTTCTAACTAGTTGTTTCCGGATTGTGATGGAGACTAGTGGAAAAGTAATGTGACTTTTTATAACCTTTGTTCTGAACAAGAGAGTTGATACTTATGCACTTAGGATTTGAATGTTTCTGGATTGTGATGGAGTTCAAAGAATGAGTGAAAGTTAACTTGTTTTTCTCACTGGTTGTTTCCGGATTGTGATGGAGATTAGTGGAAAGCAATTTGACTCATTAAACACTTTTGTTTTGAATAAGAGTTGATCGTCAAGCTTTTATATTTATGCACCTAGGATCTGAATGTTTTCGGATTGTGATGGAGTTCAGAGATTAGGTGAAAGTTATTTCCTGTATATGGGTAACCAGGTTTTCAAAAGCTAAGTCAAGGTAAGGATACTTGAGCAATAAAATCAGAATTCAGCATATTAACAACTAGGAGGAATTGACACCTTTCCCCAACATCTGATCTTTATAAGTTTTTCCAAAAGTTTCAAATTCTGTTTTTCTTTTCAGTTTTCAACAAAAATCCAAATTCTCTTCACCTCAATCAATAGGAAAATTTTTACTTAGATTAGGCTCTCATCAAGGTCCCTGTGGGATCGATATCTGGACTCTAGAAGTCTTTATTACTTGCTGACCTAGTGCACTTGCTAGACACCCAACATTCATGCACACTCGTTCCAGAACTCGGATTTCGTCGTCAACTCGCCAGAAGCCAAAATTTCATCAAATTACACCGAGATCGAATAAGAGGACGAATAGGAGATTGTACTCGCATTCCTTGATATTCAAATACAAACTGTAACACAAATGTTCTTTCGTAAATCAAATTACTCTCTCAGTCGCGCCCCTTAACGGACCGACGGATTTTTGGTGAAACAGATTTGGCACGCCTGGTGGGACATTTTCTACCTTTCATCTCCTTCTCCGTTCAAACAAAAAAAAAACCTCTCAGACATGGCCAAGCAACGCCAACAACGGCAACAACAACAACAACAATAACGAAGGCAAGAACATTGCCAGTTCAAGCTCTGCCCATCCGTGCCCTGCCGCGACTGCAAGCTCGATCGCAGGAGCTCTTGAACCAGCAGTTGTCTCTCCGGCCAACCTCCGCGCTCCGAATTCTCCACTACCGGCCACTCGCCCAATGACCAGGGCCTTGGCTAGGAGCTTGTCCACCAGACAGGCTCCCTTCGTTAGCGACGCACGTCGCCCGAGCGTCGTCTTCTTGCCAAAGGATACCGCGGCCTCTGCCGAGCCAGCCGTGGCCTCCACCAAACCAATTCCAGCAATGGACAAGCCGATATACTTGGCCGTCGCTGCCTCTCCTCCTCCTCGCAGCCCGACGGTTAGCCCGGCTCAGCCGCCACCATCGCGAAGGATCTCCATCGTCCCTGCCATGGTGCAACAATACGAGCAATGTGAAGGCATTACTTCCTCCTCTGCGGCAAGAACATATTCCTCACCGGCCTCCTCCGTACAGAGAGCGACGACCGAAGACAAGTCTCCGATCGTGACCATCTCTCACGGTCTCCTAGCCGCGCTCACCGCAGCAGCCAGCTCACCATGTATCCGCTCGCCTCGCTGACAAACACCGGCGACCTCCCCTGCGGCACTATCACCCATTCCATCGTGCCGAATCTCACCGGTGGCTGCCATCGCAAGCCCGTCACCCGCCAAAACCACCGTCTGCGCACAACCAGTGACCAATTCTCTAGACCGGTCGCCTACCGCAACCTCTCCACACTCAAGAACTCCGACGATCGTCTCTCCAATGCGGTCGCCGGCAACAAACTCATCACTCTGATCTACGTCGGGAATAGCTTTGTCGACACCGACCGTCAGGATGGCCGCAATGACAACATCTGCCAAGACAATGCAAGCTGCACTTAAAGAGCAGAGTGAGCAACTGCGCATAAAAGATGTGCAACTTGTGGCTCGTGGCCTCCAGATTGTGAAGATCTTAGAGCGGCTTGAAATAGGTGAGGTCACAAACAACACTGGCAGCATTTCTCAAGATGTCGATCGAAATCGGGCGACTACCAATGGTTTGGGCGAGATCTAAATGTATGCTCGAGGGATGCAATGGGAGCTCTTGCACTACATTGAAAGTCGAAGGCTGACAGATTTTCAAGAGCTCGCGACCGAGGCCCACAATATGGAGAACCTCATGGAGGAGCGAGGGGAAGAAGCTACGTCGTCTGCCGACCCTCGTAAGAAGGGGAAGACAGTCGTGATCACGCCCAAAGACGTGAAGGAGAAAACAAAAGCATCCTTCACGACGAATGCTCTCCAACCAATCAAGGTCGGGAGCAAGGTCAGAACAAGTTACGTTCCACGGCAGCCAGTCGGGGGCACGTACCGGAGGCCTTCGCTGGAGGAACGACAGGCCGAAACATATCTGTCTGCCGATGCGGATGTTCCTATCATGCTCGACCAGCTCCTCGACAACCATCTGCTAAATTTTCCAGAAGTCAAAAGACCTGGCGACCTATCCAGGAGCAAAGACCCGAACTTCTGCAAATATCACCGCTTGGTCGGGCACCCGACCGAGAAGTGTTTCAACCTGAAAGACAGGATTATTGAGCTGGCGGCTCAAGGCCGCATCGAAATTGAAGGAGCCAAAAACACGACATCCTCACACGTCATCTCCATTCAACCCGAGCCAAACCAGCAAGCTCGGCCAAAACCATCCAAAATCCGGTCCTTCCAACCGATCGTAAAACCACAGACGATCACCAGCTAAGGTTGTACCTAAACCGGCACCCCGCAAAGTAGCTGCAGCCGACGGAAAGGGGTGGATTCTGGTCACCCGATGAAAGAAGCCTATTCGAGAAATCGAACCAGCACCGGCGAAAGAAGCCTATTCGAGAAATCGAATCGGCACCGGCGAACACCAAGACAAAGGCGAAGCGGCCAAACAAAAGAGGTGAGAAGCGCCAAAAGAAAGCTCCCAGAACCAACGTTCAAGGAGCAAACAAAAAGAAGAGAAGACCCGTCACATTGGCAGAGTTCTTCCCAAAGGAGTTCTTCGCGCCACCAGCAATGGTAGCGACTTGCTCGACAGCCCCACCAGAGCAGATAGCATCCAAAGACAAAGGTAAACAGCCAGTCGTCGAGTGCGACGACCTCGAGACGTCACTAAAACAGATCTCAACGCTTAACGAGATTGACGATGACCCCGACTTGGCCATTCGGTCAAGACGAGCTCTAATTCGAGTCCTCGACAAACCAGAGGAACTCCAAGACGAAGTCGAGATGCTACTCATGAGGAAGCACGACTTGCCGAAAGTCGGGCTAACTCCACCTTACCGAAAGGATGAAGAAGATGTGCACTCCTCTCCGCTGCTGGCAAAGTCAGAGGAAGCGCTCGCAATCTCATGTCCACCGTGCATCACATTTCCAGAAGAGGACGCGCAGCTGGGGACGAAGAACCATAACTGGCCGTTGTTCGTCTCTGGCTACATCAGAGACCACAAACGCAATCGCATTCTTGTCGATTGTGGATCCGCAGTCAACATTCTGCCGATTCGCACAATGAAAAATTTTGGCCTCTCTGCTGGCGACCTCTCTCCGAGTTCTCTCCTCATTCAAGGCTTCAATCAGGAAGGCCAGAGGATGCTCGGTATGATCTCGCTCAAATTTCACATCGGCGACATGGTGGATGAAACTCCATTCCAAGTCATTGACTCAAGAACATCTTACAATCTGCTCTTGGGTCGACCATGGCTTCACGCGAATGGGGTCGTGCCATCGACACTTCACCAGTGCTTCAAGTACTGGAAGGACGGCGAGCAAAAGACGGTGTACGCCGACGAAAGTCCATTCACCGAGGTAGAAGCATCCTTCGCAGATGCCAAATTCTATCTAACGACCAGACCGACAGTCAAATTGTCCTCTAGGCCAAAACAAGCATCAAATGCCAAGAATGCTCTGCCTCCAAAACAAACCCCGACTCAAGCTGCGTCTCCCAAACAGCCGACGCAGGCCGCTTCTCCCAACCAGCCGACGTAAGGCGCGTCTCCCAACCAGCCGACGCCCAACAAATAGCCGGGGCATAATAACCAGCCGGTACACGGCCACAAATCGCCCACAACAACTCCAGTGCTGACGCAACGTAATGTACCTATCCTACGGTACATCCCGCAGTCACGAAGGAAGAAGGGAGAAGCTCCCTTGGTCGTCTACCGTAAAATCCAGCTGACCCCTTGTGCAAAAAAGGTCACCCTCCCACTACCGAAGCTTGAAAACTGCAGCATCGTGAAATAATTCTCGAGCCACATGCAACTGCCGTCTACCCGATCAGATGCAGGCTTCGACCCGAAAGCATACCGACTGATGGCAGAGCTGGTGGCAACTTCACAAAAGACCAGCTCCACCAGAAGCCACCCGTCGCTCTGCCGGTCCCCACTCCAGAACAAGAAAAGCTGAGAAAGGAGGGTCGCCGAATTACTCAAGGTCGCCTAGGCCTCGGCTACCAAAAAGAGAAGCCCATTAGCATTTACGGAGCTCAAAAGCCAATTAAAATAAACAGAAAGACATTGGCCGACGTACACCAAGTTTCAGTCGACCAAACTCCGGCGAAAAAGAAAAATGCTTCGACCCGGTGATTATTTACACCTTGAGAGCAGTCATCGCACGAGCTCACGCATATGACTCGGTCGCGGTAAACCATATCTCCGTCGTCGATGACAACTAGGAGGACAACAAGTTCATCTTGGAAGAGCCCCGGCTACGTTCTAGGAGGGCTGCCAGTCGACTGTCGATGAGTTAAAGAAAGTTGACCTGGGCACAAAAGAAGATTCGAGGCCAACATTCCTTAGCGCCTCACTGTCGGCCGAAGAAGAGGTCGAGTATATGTCGTTACTTCACGAAAACCACAACAATTTTTCCTGGAATTACACAGAAATGCTTGGCCTTGACGCCCAAGTCGCAGTGCACAAGCTAGCAGTTCATCCATCTGTCCGGCAAGTCAAACAATCGCAACGACGGTTTCGGCCAAAAATTGGGCCAGAAATTGAAAAGGAAGTCGACAAATTGATCTCTGCGAATTTTATAAGAGAGGTAAAGTACCCTTCCTGGATCGCGAATACCGTACCGGTCAAGAAGAAGAACGGCCAAATTCGGGTCTGCGTCAACTTTTGGGACCTGAATAAGGCTTGCCCAAAGGACGACTTCCCTCTGTTGATAACATAACTCATGTTCGATGCAACAACGGGTCATGAAGCTCTATCTTTCATGGACGGGTTATCCGGTTATAATCAAATTCGTATGGACCCGAAGGATGAAGAGCTCACTGCTTTTCGCACTCCCAAAGGCATTTTCTGCTATAAAGTGATGTCATTCGGACTCAAGAACATCGGCATGACGTATTAGAGGGCAATGCAGCACATCTTTGATGACTTTCTACATAAGCGCGTCAAGTGCTATGTCAACGACCTGGTCGTAAAGACGAACGAGCAGTCAGATCATCTTCTCGACCTCAGGGCAGTATTCGAGCGGCGTCGACAATTTCAGCTCAAAATGAACCCTCTAAAATGCGCATTCGGTGTCACTTCAGGCAAATTTCTGGGATTTGATAAGTGTCTAAAAGACACTATCTTTGGGCATAGAACTTGATTGAAAAACCTAATTCTGAGTTAATTCTGAACATAAAATCAACAAATATGACTCAATTTTATGTTTTATGCCTTAGGTACCCAGTGGAAGAAGAAAAATGGGATTTGGAGCAAAAACAGAAGAAAAATGAGAAAAAGAGGCCAAAAGGAAGAATGGCGCGCCCGTGCCAGAATCGGCGCGACCGCGCCCATTAAATGCACGAAAATTTGAATTAATGAGGAAAAATATCCAACGACCTAACGGTCTTGAAAGCCAATGGTTGGGGAAAGTGAATTGGCGCGACAGCACCAATGGAGGGCGCGACCGCGGCAGAATTTGGCGCTACCTCGCTGGGAGAACGCGACAAAGTGCTGCTGAAGAAGGAAAGAAGACTTTCCGATCGGGGAGTAGAGAAAAACCCAAGTAGTGGCGCGCCCGCACCATTTTTACAGCAAATTCGGCGCAACCGCATTGATGACTCAGCAACAGCAAATCGCAAAAATCTCGGGATCCTGACATCAAATCGACTCCAAACTTGGGAGAAGGAGTCCTAAGTGACTAAGGAAGGTATCCACGAAGATCTTAAGGTAATGTGCTCGAGTCTAGGTGACTTGAATGATCAAAAAGAAGAAGTTCAATCCAAAACAGGAAACTGCTGCCCAAAAGAAGAAGATAAATCCGAAATTTGTGAAAAGCATACAAGGAGTTTCCGAATTCCAATTGAAGCCAAACTTGGCACGAAGATTCCTGGTGCTACTGAGGATCATGTCACGGAAATTCAGGCCAATCCAAGCCGGGCTTCTCTAGTTTTACATCTCCAAAGTGGTGGACTCCGTACAGAAATTCATGTCACAAAAATTTGGCGTACAGAATCTTCCAACTTCTCCACACCATATCTCGAGTTTCCCAACTCAGAATGGATTCAAATTTCGTGAGCAAGGAAAGGACTACATAAGGAAGGTTGGGATGTAATTTCATCAAATTCTGAGGCCGGGAAGTCATAATTCACACCCCTGGATAGAGGCTAAAATTACAAGGTCTGGACAGAACTTCAAGTATAAATAGGGATCCGAGGCAGAGCATAAGGCATTCAGTTTTGAATTCAACATTCAGCTTTTGAGTTTATTTTGAGCTTTGTATTCAGTTTTTCTTTCTAGTTTAGTTTAGAGAGAGAGGAAAGGTCCAGAGGGAGTTCACACGAACTCTGGTCACCTTGAGGAAGAAAGGTGGAGCAATAGGCTAAGGAGCAAGAGTGGTTAAGAGAAGCCTTCCCAAGGGACTGTTCTTTACTTAGTCTTTCTTATTTCATGGCTGTTGTACAAACCTTGTTGTGTACTTTTAATTCTAGCATGGAGTAGTCATTTTCAGTTGGGAGTCCATGACTCCCTAGGCATGTAATGAGATTGATATTTATAATTTAGTTGGTTTTCAGTTTGGTGTATGAATGAGTTCTTCATGTTGTAAATGCTTGATTCATACTTGCTATCTGGCTATGTACTGGTTATAAGGTGACGCTAGGCTTAAGGTGAGACATGGTGATAGGATTTTACAATCTTTATGAGTTTATGCACTAGGTAGATCACTAATCCTTGGGTTAGTCCTCGACCTTAAAGTAATACCCTGTTGGATTAGTTGATCTGCCTATGACATAAGAGCTTCATGTTTATGCTGTCAAGTAGAGTAGATTATGTCGGTTAGTTTGCTCTAGGAGATAAAAAAAAGGTGATGCCGATGCGGATTGTAGCCATGGTTTTATAAGTTCGTCAGAAACTGATTTCCAAAACCATTTTTCATTTAATCTCAGAAGTGTCTAGGGACGAAATTGGATTCCCAACGCCTTCTCTCATCATTGAAATTCCTCAAAGCCCTTCTCTTAACTATTTTTAAGTACTTGTTTAGTATAGCTCTTATCTTTCAAATCAGATTCCTCAAACTTTAGATTTTTATCCATAAAGCAATTAACTACTGGCTTGGTCCTTGTGGGACGATATTCGGACTTACATAAAGTCTATATTACATTGATTAGTCCTCTTGCTAGTGATTAGCTAGGATTGCATCAAGTTTCTGGCGCCGTTGCCTGGGACGAAAGTTTCTAGTAGTAATTGTACAAAGTTTAAAAATTTAGAGATTTGAGTTTTTTTATTTTTTATTTTGCAAGAGGTTTATGACCAGATCTCGAGGGAACCCATCCCAAGAGATTGATTCAAAACCTGAAAGGACTTTGAGGCAAAGGCTGAAGGAAAATCAGAACCAGAGCACTCCCAAGGACCAAGAAGCCATGGAGAACATAGAAGGCACTCTTGACGAGCAAGCACTAAGACCAAGGAGGACCATGGAAGATTTTGTCACCAAAGCCCAAATACAAATAGGACAAGTATCATCACTCCCACTATTCAAGCCAATAATTTTGATTTTAAACCTCAGCTGCTTCTTATGTTGCAGACTCATTATCAGTTTAGTGGGTTGGCTAATGAAGATCCTAATGACCATCTTGAAAGATTCCTGGATTTGTGTGCTACGTTTAAGTATAATAGTGTGTCAGATGATGCAGCCAAATTGAGGCTTTTTAAGTTCACATTGGGAGGACGAGCTAAGACATGACTGAACACTTTACCAGCCGATTCTATAGCCACTTGGGAATACCAGTAGAAAAAATTCCTAGGTAAGTATTTTCCACCAGCAAAGACTATCAAATTAAGGAATGAAATCTTTCAATTCTTGCAGGAACCAGAAGAGCACCTTTCAGAGGCATGGGAGAGATTCAACGGACTTCTCAAAAGATGCTCAAATCACAAGATAGAACTCTGGAGCCAGATTGAAATCTTCTACAATGGGCTGAACATCAACACCAGAAGCATGATAGATGCTGCAACAGGTGGATCAATCAACAAAAAGACTCCAGAAGAGGTTCATGATCTAATAGAGGAGATAACAGCCAACATGTATCAATACCCGATGGAGAGATCCAGCAAGAAGGATGCTGGAATTTACAAACTGGACTCCTCAACAGCCACACAAGCACAATTAGAAGCACTTCAGCAACAATTTGTGAATTTCAAGCAACAATTAAACTCTATGGTAGCCTCAATTTGCGGAATATGTGGAGGAGGACATGCTGATTTTTAATTCCAAGGTAATGTATATGCTTTAAATTCCATGCCTGAACAAACTAACTTTGTTGGAAATTCTCGCAGGATGGATCCATACAGCAACACATACAACCCTGGCTAGAAAAACCATCCAAACTTCTCCTGGAATAATGCATATCAAGCAAGGCAGCACCCTCCTGGATTCAAACCACCACAAGCCAATGCACAACAAAAGGAGGAACCACAACGGGAGGAAGATTGTAAACTGATCCGAGCAATATATGCTGAACTTCAGTCAATGAAAACACTGCAAACTGAAGTCCAGTCAATTAAGCAATCAGTAACACTCCTGACCACTCAAGTGAATCAACTTAACAGAGATATGTATGAGAGGCCGAGAGGAGCTCTGCCTAGCAACTCAGAAATAAACCCTAAAGCGCAAGTCAAGGCCATAACACTTAGGAGTGGGAAGACCCTAGAGGAGAACCAACCACAAGAACAACCAACCATGGAGGCAGAGAAAATTCATAAAGGAGAAGAAGAAAAAGAAAAAGAAAAGGTAAGTCCACCATCTTCTCCAAGGAGGAAAGAAGGTAAAGATGCACTTCCTATCACTGATATTGATATAAGACATCTTCCTTATCCAAGTAGAGCTAAATTTGACATTCTCAAAAGTAGCTTTGCTAGATTTCTAGAAACCTTTCAGAAATTGCAGATTAATATTCCACTTCTGGAAGCATTGAGGTAAATACCTCTTTATGGCAAGTTTCTTAAAGAAGTCCTATCCAGAAAAAGGAAGATAGAGGAGAAGGGAACAGTAGTGCTGAATGAGAATTGGAGTGCAATCTTGAAGAATGAGCAGCCAACAAAATTAAAGGATCCAGGGAGTTTTACAATACCTTGTGAAATTGGTTCAAATAAATTTGCAAATGCTTTATGTGATTTAGGGGCAAGTGTTAATTTAATGCCATTGTCCCTTTGCAGGTGTTTAGAACTTGGAGAACCTCAAGAGACTGGAATCACTCTTCAATTTGCAGATAGATCAAGCAGTAATGGAGGATGTGTTGGTGAAAATCCAAGATTTCATATATCCTTGCAATTTTGTAGTTTTAGACATGGAAGTAGACAAGAACCTGCCTATAATTCTTGGCAGACCATTCTTGGCTACTGCTGGTGCTATAATTGATTGCAAACAAGGAAATCTGAGTTTAAGGTTTAATAATGACACAATCAGTTTTAATATCAAAGAAGCCATGAAACAACCAGCCATTCCACATGATGATTTCTGTTTGAGCATTGATGTGATTGATTCTTGTATAGCAGAAATTGAAGAAGAAGAGAGGATTGAAGCAATAGAAGAAGGAGGCCTGATCCATTCAAAGAATGAAGATCCCATTATCAGAGGAGAATTTGGTGAACTGAAGGCTGAAAGCAAGGAGGAGTTGGAAGCAGAAATAAAAGAAAAAGGAGCTCCAGAAGCATAAATAAAAGAACAAGGAGCTCCAGAAGCTCCCAAACCTGAACTCAAACCTCTTCCTAGCAATTTGAAATATGTTTTTCTTGAAAAGAATGATAAACCAGTAATTATTTCTTTGTGTTTGACAGGTTTGGAGGAGAAAATGCTAATTGAGGTGTTGTCCAAACACAAGAAGGCAATAGGCTAGTCATTATCAGACATTGAAGGAATCAGCCCCAAAATTTGCACACACCGAATTCTGATGGAGGACAATTACAAGCCCAGCATCCAACCACAAAGAAGGCTCAACCCCACATTGCAAGAGGTAGTGAAAAAGGAGATGATTAAACTCTTGGACGCAGGTATTATCTATCCTATTTCTGATAGTGCATGGGTAAGTCCAGTTCAAGTTGTTCCTAAAAAGGGGGGTACTACTATCATTCATAATGAGAATAATGAACTGATCCCCACTAGGACAGTGACAGGTTGGAGGGTATGTATTGACTATAGGAAATTAAATGCAGCCACTAGGAAAGATCATTTTCCGTTACCATTCATTGATCAAATGCTTGAAAGGCTTGCTGGAAATCAATTTGATTGCTTCCTGGATGGATATTCAGGATATTTTCAGATACCTATAGCACCTGAAGACCAGGAAAAGACCAACTTCACTTGCCCTTATGGCACCTTTGCATAAAGGAGAATGCCCTTTGGCTTGTGCAATGCACCAGCCACTTTTCAAAGATGCATGATGGCTTTATTCCATGATATGATAGGGAAGATGATGGAAATTTTTATGGATAATTTTATAATTTATGGACTAACATTTGAAACATGTTTGCAGTACTTAGAGCTTGTACTCAAAAGGTGTGAAGAAAAGAAGCTAGTCCTAAATTGGAAAAAATGTCACTTCATGGTAAGAGGGGATTGTGCTTGGACATAAAATCTCATAAAAGGGGATTGAGGTAGACAAGGCAAAAATTGAGGTGATTGAAAAGCTACCTCCACCCACTTCAGTCAAGGGTATTAGAAGTTTTTTAGGCCATGCAGGTTTTTACAGAAGGTTTATAAAAGATTTTTCCAAAGTTGCAAAACCTTTGTCAAATCTGCTTTCAAAAGATGTGAAATTTGATTTCAATAATGAATGTTTGCATGCTTTTAATCTTTTGAAACAAAAATTGATCTCTGCACCCATCATTGTGTCACCTGATTGGAACCTACCTTTTGAACTCATGTGTGATGCAAGTGATTTTGCTTTAGGGGCAGCTCTTGGCCAAAGAAAAGAAAAAAAATTTCACACAATATCATATGCTAGTCACACACTCACTGGTCCTCAATTGAATTACACCACTACTGAGAAAGAGCTTATGGGTGTGGTTTTTGCATTTGAGAAATTCAGATCATATCTCATTGGTTCAAAGGTTATTGTTTCGACTGACCATGCAACACTTAGATACTTATTTGCAAAGAAGGATTCCAAACCAAGGCTGATCAGGTGGATCCTTCTTCTTGAAGAATTTGATATTGAAATCAAGGACAAGAAAGGTGCTGAAAAGGTGGTGGCAGATCACCTGTCAAGGCAGGAGGAAAAAAATAAAGATGGGGAAGTTTCATAACTCTTTCCAGATGAGATGATTTGCCAGGTAAGTACTTCAAAGGTACCATGGTATGCTGATATTGCTAATTTTTTTTGCAGCAAATGGATACCAAAGCACTTCACTTACCAGCAAAGGAAGAAACTGATGGCAAACTTAAAGAACTACTACTGGGAGGATCCTTTTCTCTACAAAATATGCCCAGATCAAGTCATCAGAAGGTGTGTGAAAGAGGAAGAAGCCACACTCATTCTCAGCCACTGCCATGACAAGGAGGTTGGTGGACATCACAGTGCAAACTGAACAGCAGCCCAAGGTATTGCAATCTGGATTCTTTTGGCCAACACTTTTTCAGAGATGCAAAGAGGTATGTCCAATCATGTGATCGGTGCCAACGAACAGGTAATATCTCTAGAAGGAATGAAATGCCTTTAAATAACATTCTGGAGTGTGAATGCTTCGATGTTTGGGGTATTGATTTCATGGGTCCCTTTCCACCTTCTTTTGGGTATGAGTACATTCTGGTGGCAGTGGATTATGTAACCAGATGGGTAGAGGCCATAGCAACCAGAACTAATGATGCCAAGGTTGTCATTGAATTTTTGAAAAAGAATATCTTCTATCGATTTGGCACCCCTAGAGCTATCATCAGTGATGGGGGAAAGCATTTTTGCAACTCTTCTTTCAAAAATCTTTTGAAAAAATATGGAGTCACCCACAAAGTAGCCACCCCACACCATGCTCAAACCAGTGGTCAAGTAGAAGTGTCCAATAGAGAGCTCAAGAGAATTCTGGAAAAAACTGTTAGCACTTCAAGGAGAGATTAGAAAACCAAGCTAGATGATGCACTATGGGCATATAGGACAGCTTTCAAAACCCCAATAGGCATGACCCCCTATAGGTTGGTGATAAGTGTCTAAAAGACACTATTTTTAGGCTTGAATTGGAATTAGAAATTACATGTTGGAGTAAATATTCATCAAAATATCATTAAATATGTCTCAGATTAATATTTTCTCTCTCAGGATTCCAACGCAATAAGAATCATCAAAATTGGAGCTAAAATGAAGAAGATATGAGGTTTTTAGTCCATAAAGGTACAATGTTGCAGAGACCGGCGCGACCGCACCAGTTAGAAGGCAAAATCTAGCGCGCCCGCGCCAGACAATGGCGCGACCGCGCCAGAAAACGGTGCGATCGCGACAAAAAATGGCATGATCGCGCCAATATAGACCCAGACTGCTGCCAAACACGACCAGAACTCTTTTGATTCAAGTACTCTGCTCCAGTGGCTCGATCGCGCCATTTTTAAGCTTATTTTGGCGCGACCGCACCGATTACCCAACCTCACTAAGTTGCAAAAATCTCGGGAACCTGACATCCAATTGAGTACAAACATGGGAAAAGGAGTCCCAAGTGTCTAAGGAAGGTTTACACGAAGAGTTTAAGGTAATGTGCTCGAGTCTAGGTGCATTGAATGATCAAAGAGAAGAAGTTCAATTCAAAGAAGGAAACTGCTGCCAAGAGAAGAGTTTGAGTCCGAAAATTATGAAGACTATATCTGTAGTTCCTGTGGTCCAATTGAAGCCAAATTTGGACTGAAGATTCCTGAGGATATTAAGGACTGTATCACAAAAAATCAGGCAAATCTAAGTCGGGTTTCTCCAGATCTATACTTCCAAAGTGGTGGACCCCGTGCTGGAATTGGCAGCAGAATCAAGCAACTTCTTCACATCATATCTCGAGTTTCCCAACTCAGAATAGCTTCAAATTTCGTGAGCAAGGAAATGACTACAGAAGGAAATTTTGTATGTAATTTCATCAAATTCTGCGGTCGGGAAGTCATAATTCATACCCCTGGACAGAGACCAATTTACAAGGCCTGGACAGAACTTCAACTATAAATAGAGGTCCGAGGCAGAGCACAAAGCATCCAGTTTTTACATCCAATTCTAGCATTCAGTTTTTAGTTTAAGTTTTTGTTTTATATATTAGTTTAGAGAATGTCTTGAGAGGCAGAGGAGACGTCCTATGGAAGCTTTTGAGGCAAGGAGGAGGAGCAGCCATCAGAAGTCATGTTCAACAAGTAGATCCTTCTCAAGGGATGTTTGTACTTAGTTTATCTTTTCGTTTCTTCTTCATAGTTGTATTCAAGACCTTGTTTTATTCTTTAATTTGCAGTATGGAATAGTCTTTTATATTGGGAGTCCATGACTCCCTAGGCATGTAATGAGATTGATGCTTCATTAACTATTTGGTTTTCAGTTTGGTGCAAGAATGAGTCTTCCATGTTGCAATTTCTTGATTCATTCTTGTTGTCTGCTATGTACTGGTTATAAGGTGACGCTAGACTTAAGGTGAGACATGTTGATAGGATTTGCAATCTTTTTGAGTTTATGCACTAGGTAGATTACTAATCCTTGGGTTAATCCTCGACCTTAAAGTAATACCCTGTTGGATTAGTTGATCTGCCTATGACACAATGAGCTTCATGTTTATGCTATCAAGTAGAGTCAATGATGCTAGGTAGGTTTACTCTAGGAGATAGAAACAGGTGATGCCGATGCGGATTGTAGCCATGGTTTTATAAGCTCGTCAGAAATTGATTTCCGAAACTTAACTTCTATTCAAACTAAGAATTGCCTAGGGAGGGAATTGGATTCCCAAAGCATTTTCCATACTGATTTTCTCAAAAGCCCTCTCTTGATCTCTTTAGGATTTGGTAGATTAGTTTCTGTTTTTATCACTCCTTTCCAATCGATTTCTCAAACTTTATTTTTTAAACTAGAAAAGCAATTATCTATTAGCTTGGTTCTTGTGGGACGATATTCGGACTTGCATAAGTCTATATTACATTGATTAGTCCTCTTGCTAGTGATTAGCCGGGATCGCATCAAGTTTTTGGCGCCGTTGCCGGGGACCAATATTTTAATAGTAATTGCTAGTGTTTAAAACTAGAGCTTTGAATGTATATTCTATTTTCTTTTTTTTTTCTGTCTATTTTTTTATTTTTTATTTTTGGTGGACTGATGTGTTGTGTGCATGGATTTTGGTGTGCATGAGTCCACATATGGAAGGAGACACCTTGAGGAGTATACTGATTTTTCTTACCCAAATCAAGCATGGAATTCTTTTCAGCATTCTAGAAATTTTCATATGCCATGTGATTCTTATGAACAGCCATATAGTTCTTTTGACCACTCTTATAATTCTCCCACCCATCATAATGATATGCTTAGCATGGAAAGTCAATTTGATTTACTTCAAAGGCAAGCTGATATCATGCAACTACAAAGAAATTCTGTGAATTATTTTTGTGATGTGTGTGGAGGTAACCATGCTACTAATGTATGCCATTTAAATTCAAGACCTTATTTTTCTAATTATGAGTCTAATTCCTGCAGGTTAGACCCATATGGCAATTCATACAACCAAAAGGAGGAGGAGTCAATGATCGCAAGGGATGACTGGGAGGAAGAAAGGAAAATGTTACGAGAAATGTATGCAAAATTACAGTCAACGGAAACAATGCATGCAGATGTTTAGTCAATAAAGCAACCGGTCACACTTCATACCACTCAAGAATGGGAGGACCTAGTAAGGTGGTTAGATTATCTTGAAGAGAATCCAGAAGAGCAAGATCTACAAGAATTAGAGGATGAGGAAGAACCAATTGAAGAGGTAGGGCAGTCCATACCCTTTAGGAGTGAAAATATTCTAGAAAACCCTCAACCAAAAGAAACCTTGGAAGAGAGTGCGTGCCCCTATGATTTTGAGGATGAGAAAGAACCTATTGAAGAGATAGTAGCTGAGGTGGAGGAAATATTCATCCCATTTCTGATCTTCCAACTAATTGAGAGAGAACTACAAGCATTAGTGGCTGAAGAAGAAAGCATGGCAGTAGTGGATGAGGTCAAAGAAGAAAAACTCATGGCTGAGATAGCTGTGAAAGTAGAAGAGATAGAAGAGAAAGCCCAGCAAGAAGAACAATCATTAGATGCTGAAAAAGAAACCATGGCTGAAGAATTAGATGAAGGGGAGGAAGAAGAAACCATAGGTCATATCATAGAACCTTCCCATGAAAAGCCATTAGAGAATTGGGTAGAGAAAAAAGAAGAGATAGGGCTCTCCTTTGATTTATACTTTTTCATCATCCCACCTTATACACCTAGCCCAAAAATACAACTAAAAATTTTATTAGGGCTGGACAAGAAGATGAATGAGTGGCTGATATGTGTGAAGATCTACTTCTTAGAAGCCACAATGTCAAAAGAAAGGATTTTTAAAATTTGGTTGTTTTAGCATAAAACATTGCAAAGGAAGAAAAGTCATGATGAATGGATTCGAATTGAATTTTCCTTTTGATCCAGGTGGAATTAAGGTACTGGTCTGGCTGAGGACCATAAACTTAGCGCTTCATGGGAGGCAACCCATGGCAGGTAAGTTAGTTTAGTTTTTCAATTCAATTGTACTTTGGTTTGAATAATCACCTTATGTGAATCCTAGATCTTAGGTCTAGTTTTGTTTTAATCATGTGAGGTTAGTCTTTTTTATTTTGTTTGGTTTGAATAAACACCAGTAAAAAAGAAAATTTTTGTCTAAGGCACCTGTCGTTGAAAAATTTAGAATTTGAAATCTAAGTGGAGTTGCATGAAGCCATTATTTCAACTATAATTGATGTATTTCTAGATGTGTTTTTCAAAGTCTAAATGCATATATCAGAAGAAGGAAGTTGGGACTATCATTCCCAACCATTCACAGCAGCTTCCTTCAAAAGAAAAACCATCAGAATGCTCATGAAAACTCTGTGGAGAAGAAGTAGTGCAGCAGCAACTCTATTCGAGCAGCCAATTTTGAAGTCAAATTCTGAAAAATATGGAAGCGGAACCCACCAAGGAAAGGTACGTAGTTCAAGAGGGCACTTAGTAGATAAAATAGGGCCGAATTTGAGGAATTTTCATTGAGTGGAAAGGAAGTTATGACTGCTGCAACTTGGGTACTTAAAACTGTTTTTTGGAAAAAATTTGGGTTGAAAACTTTACCATCTTTCTGTCTTTGAGCTGATTTATAAAATTTTTTGTAATGATTCTTGGAAAACTATTTTAAGGTGCTTAAAGTTCATACTTAGTAATTTCCATAAAACCCTTTTTCAGCTCTAGATGATAAGTGGTTAGGGAGATACAATGCTTGTAAAATACCTCCAACTCACTTTCTACCCATAATTTCAGATTTGTAGTCAAGTTTTCATATCTGTGTATCTTTCACTTCCCTTGATGAAAATGCATCAAACCTATTTTATTGTGCACCTCTGAAACCTTAAAAACATGTTCCAAGTGGAATTTTAAAATTTTGCATTCAGAATTTCAATTTGTGAAGGAAAAGAATGGCGCTTCCGCGCCAAATTCTGGCGCAGCCGCGCCTCATGTTTTGATCAATTTTTGAGGATCTGTAACTCAGAATCATTCCATTCCAATTATGACATATTCTTCTTTATGAGTTATACGCCTTGGTAAAATTTCATATATTTCTGAATTCGTTTGTAATAATTTTGTGCTTTGAATGATTCTAACCACTTTTGGTCAAGCATGAAGGCAGCACAAGTTCGAATTCCACATGGTGCCTCAAAAAAAAAAATCTGGAAGTTCAAGCAACCAACATTCTTGGGGAAGTTTCTTGCCCTCTATCTCATTTTATTGAATTGATCGGAATGCCAAATTTTAAGTTTGGGGTGGGAAACTCAGATTTTAAAGTCTAGTTGGTTTTCATTGTTTAGTTAGTTTTGATTAGTTAGTCTTTGTTTTTGTTTTGAGTCAATACCAGAAGAATGTTTCTAAATCAGAAAAAGTTTTTAAAAAATTTTGTGGGAACTCTGATTTGTGGATAGAAAATATAGGTCTCATTCATTCTCTTGAGAAATATATTTGTTTGAATGTTTGGTTTTGGCATGAAAAAAGCTATCTTGGAAAGTGGTTTGATTGGTTGTATGCATTGAGCATGTTTATTTTGTACAATAGAACCAACCTGAAGGAAGATTGAGGCGAATCGAAGATAGGTTTTTCAAAATTATGAAATGATCTAGGCACTTATTTTGAACCGTTTGTGCCTTTTTGAGCCACCCACTTTAATGCACAAGATGCATCACCTTTTGTCAAACATTTTGAGCTGACAAGATCCCTGCTTTGTTTTCAATTCCCACATTACATGAACCAGCATTTGTGATGAATAAACTTGTTTCTTACTGACCTATATTTCTCCAAATTATTGAAGTGTTTTGTTTGAATGAGCATGGGCAAAAATCTAAAGTTATAGAGAAATAAGGAGGGATGAGTGAAGCTTACAGAAATTCTTTGAAAATGAGAGAAAAGAAGGAGCAAGATGAATGAAAAAGGTGCCGGAATATATGAGAAAAAGAAAGTGAAAAAAACAAAAAAAAAATATTGCTGAGTTTGGGGAAAGGCCACCTTGTGTGTGCACCGGGTCTCGGGCCTCAGCAAGCTTAGGGACTCTGAGTCAACCGGCAAGGTAAGCTAGACTCCAAATAAAGCCAATGAAAAAAATAAAAATTAAAAAAAAGGGTGAAAAAGAAATAAAGAGAGCTTTTCCTTGAGGAATGTAGTGTTTGGGCTTAAGGAGAAATTACAAATATCTTAGTTTTATTTGATTGCTTTGAGGACAAAGCAAATTTTTAAGTTTGGGGTGGTGTGCTACAATCAGAGAAGGTTCATCCTCAAGAAGATGGAACATGGATAGGAGGAGGAGAATTGACCCTCAAAAATTTTTATCCTTAATTTTCTCCTTAGCCATTACCCATGCCCCATTACAACCTATAAAAGACCTTTTGATCATAAGTTTGAAATTCCTTCATGTTAGTGGAGATTAGACTGATGGTTGGCTTATGTTGTTCAATTTAAATTGCTCACATGCATAGGAAAGTGGTATGTATGGTGGAAGATAGCTTGATCATGCCTTGACTAAGCAGGATAACCAACAATAGGAGAGGTTCCAATGAGTAATCTTTGTTTGATGCTTTGAAAGGGTAACCCCACTAATTTTTATTAAACTTTGATGATTGGTCATAACTCTGGTTCTTTTTATTTTTTCTTTTAGTTTTGCTTGAGGACGAGCAAAGGTTTAAGTATGGGGTTGTGATAAGTGTATAAAAGACACCATTTTTAGGCCTGAATTGGAATTAGAAAATACATGTTTGAGTCAATATTCATTAAAATATAATTAAATATGTCTAAGATTAATATTTTCTCTCTCAGGAGTCCAACACAACAAGAATCATCGAAATCGAAGCTAAAATGAAGAAGATATGAGGATTTTAGTGCATAAAGGTACAATGTTGCAGAGACCGGCGCCACCGCACCAGTTTGAAGGCAAAATCTAGCGCGCACGCGCCAGACAATGGCGCGACCGCGCCAGAAAATGGCCCGGTCGCGCCGGCGCGCCCGCGCCAGAAAACGGCGCGACCGCGCCAAAAAATGGAACGACCACGCCAATATGGACCCAGACAGCTGCCAACCACGACCAGAACTCTTTCCATTAAAGTACTCTGCTCCAGTGGCGCGATTGCGCCATTTTTAAGCTTATTTTGGCGCGACCGCACCGATTACCCAGCCTCACTAAGTTGCAAAAATCTCGGGAACCTGACATCCAATCGAGTCCAAACATGGGAAAAGGAGTCCCAAGTATCTAAGGAAGGTTTACACAAAGAGTTTAAGGTAATGTGCTCGAGTCTAGGTGCATTGAATGATCAAAGAGAAGAAGTTCAATTCAAAGAAGGAAACTGCTGCCAAGAGAAGAGTTTGAGTCCGAAAATTATGAAGACTATATCTGGAGTTCCTGCGGTCCAATTGAAGCCAAATTTAGACTGAAGATTCCTGAGGATATTAAGGACCGTATCACAAAAAATCAGGCAAATCTAAGTCGGGTTTCTCTAGTTCTATACTTCCAAAGTGGTGGACCCCGTGCTGGAATTGGCAGCAGAATCAAGCAACTTCTTCACATTATATCTCGAGTTTCCCAACTCAGAATGGCTTGAAATTTTGTGAGCAAGGAAATGACTACAGAAGGAAAGTTCGGATGTAATTTCATCAAATTCTGCATTCAGGAAGTCATAATTCATACCCCTGGACAGAGACCAATTTACAAGGCCTGGACAGAACTTCAACTATAAATAGAGGTCCGAGGCAGAGCACAAAGCATCCAGTTTTTACATCCAATTCTAACATTCAGCTTTCAGTTAAAGTTTCTGTTTTATATATTAGTTTAGAGAATGTCTTGAGAGGTAGAGGAGACGTCCTATTCAAGCTTTTGAGGCAAGGTGGAGGAGCAGCCATTGGAAGTCATGTTCAACAAGTAGATCCTTCTCAAGGGAAGTTTGTCCTTAGTTTATCTTTTCTTTTCTTCTTCATGGTTGTATTCAAGACCTTGTTTTGTTCTTTAATGTTCAGAATGGAGTAGTCTTTTATATTGGGACTCCATGACTCCCTAGGCATGTAATGAGATTGATACTTTATAGTTTATTTAGTTTCAATTTGGTGCATGAATGAGTTTTCCATGTTGTTAATTCTTGATTCATACTTACTGTCTGGCTATGTACTGGTTATAAGGTGATGATAGGCTTAAGGTAAGACATGGTGATAGGATTTTACAAATCTTTATGAGTTTATGCACTAGGTAGATCACTAATCCTTGGGTTAATCCTCGACCTTAAAGTAATACCCTGTTGGATTAGTTGATCTGCCTATGACACAATGAGCTTCATGTTTATGCTATCAAGTAGAGTCAATGATGCTAGGTAGGTTTACTCTAGGAGATAGAAACAGGTGATGCCGATGCGGATTGTAGCCATGGTTTTATAAACTCGTCAGAAATTGATTTCCAAAACTTAACTTCTATTCAAACTCAGAATTGCCTAGGGAGGGAATTGGATTCCCAATGCCTTTTCCATACTGATTTTCTCAAAAGCCCTCTCTTGATCTCTTTAGGATTTGGTAGATTAGTTTATTTTATGTTTTTATCACTCCATTCCAATCAATTTCTCAAACTTTGTTTTTTAAACTAGAAAAGCAATTATCTATTAGCTGGGTTCTTGTGGGACGATATTTGGACTTGCATAAGTCTATATTACATTGATTAGTCCTCTTGCTAGTGATTAGCTGGGATCGCATCAGTTGGTTTATGGAAAGGCATGTCATCTCTCCTTGGAATTAGAGTATAAGGCATATTGGGCAATTTTTGAATTTTGATATCAAGGCTGCTGGAGAGAGTAGACTGCTGCAATTAAATGCACTAGATGACCTGAGGTACTGGTCCTATGAGAATGTCAAGATGTACAAAGAAAAAAAAAATGGCATGATGAGCACATCTTACCCAAAGAATTTCAACCTGGTCAACTTGTCCTTTTGTTTAACAGCAGACTTAGGTTGTTCCCTGGGAAACGTAGATCAAAATGGACGGGTCCTTTTTCAGTGGAGAGAGTGTTAAAATCAGGGGCTGTGGAAATAAGAAATCCAAAAGACCAATCCACCTTCATTGTGAATGGCCAAAGGCTGAAAAGATACATCTCCCCTGATTTCAATCAGGAAAGAACCTTCACAATCCTATCTAACTAGAAAAGAGTCACAAAGTCAAGCTGGGACTATAAACCAGAACTCTTTTGCTTGTTTTTAGAATAGGATTGCATTGTCATTACATAGCATTGTGTATGAAATTTTTGAATTCTTAGGACTTGCATGATTAGTTGATTGATTTTGCATGATTAGGATAGACTTAGACTAGAAAGAGTTTTTACTTTTTCATAAAACCGAAAACAAAAATAAAAATTTACAAAATAAAAAACCAAAAATTCTTTTACAACTGGCGCTACCGCGCCAATTATTGGCGCAGCCGCGCCAAGGAAAACAATTCTGAGCTTACTGTCTGGTTTCATTCCTCCTCTGGGAAAATATGCTTTGGTGTCTATATATTTGATGACTTAGAGTGATTTTGTATGAAATGATCATTAATATGTACTCAATCTCCATTCATATTGATGACATGATATTTGCACTCTCACTTTGTGTCCCAAATCATGATTTCCCCAATGAAAATGTGTGCTTACTGATTCAGCATCTATATCTAACTGTTCAAATCTTGTTCAAAGTGGAAATTTGCAAAAACACATTCAGGATGCTGGAATATGAAGTTCCAACTTGGCGCATCCGCGCCAATGTTTGACGCTACCGCGCCACTGCCTCATTGAGAGATAACCGACCCAGAGTCCAGAAAAAGAAATTTCCACTGCAGAGCAATCAAAGAGAAGCCCCATTCCACTTCAGGCACACCCAGACTGATCAGGGAAGTATTCATACTACTTCTTATCTCTTTTTTATTATGCTTTGAGGACAAACCATGTTTTTAAGTTTGGGGTGGGACGTTCTATCTTTATGCTTTCAAAAATCTCTGATTTTAAAAAATTTTCACCAGAAACAGACCCTAATTTGGGGAAACATCAGTGGAAACCCTGAGAAAAGAGAAAAGCATGATTCACTTTCTGGAGAAATATCTATTTCAATCTGCTTAGTCTTAACAGGAGGAGAATTCTCTTTAAAGAAATAAAAAAATAGTTTTTAGAAAAAATATAAGTGAGCAAGTGGATGTAAACCACTAGAACCAACCTGAGGAAAGCTTGAGGCGAAACAAAGAAAGATTTCCAAATATCCTGAAGTGATTTAGGCACTTGTTTTCAAATCGTTTGAGCCTTTGCAAGCCACCCACCTTAATGCACAAGATGCATCACTTTTTTTCAAACACCTTGAGCCAACAAGATCCCTGTTTTGTTTCAAAATCCCACATTACATGAACCAGCCTTTGTGAAAAACCAACTTGTTTCTTACTGACCTATACCTCTCCAATTTATTGAAGTGTTCTATTTAAATAAGCATGGACAAAAATTTGAAGATATAAGGAGGGATGAAAGAAAGGTATTGAGGTGTTTTGAAAAAAGAAGAACAAGATGAAAGGCTAAGTTAGGAGAAAGGCCACCTTGTGTGTGCACCGGGTCTCGGGCCTCAGCAAGCTTAGGGACTCTGAGTCAACCGGCAAGGTAAGCTGGACTCCAGACAAA
Organism: Aristolochia fimbriata; assembly: GCA_019845555.1. Classification (NCBI taxonomy): domain Eukaryota; kingdom Viridiplantae; phylum Streptophyta; class Magnoliopsida; order Piperales; family Aristolochiaceae; genus Aristolochia; species Aristolochia fimbriata. The sequence continues at coordinate 11,775,685 of CM034081.1, forward strand.
GCCAAAAGGTTGTGGGTTAGTTAGGAAAAAGGCCACCTCGTGTGTGCACCGGGTCTCGAGCCTCAACAAGCTTAGGGACTCTAAGTCAACCGGCAAGGTAAGCTAGACTCTGAACAAACCCAAGAAAAAGGATATATGTGAAGGGAGGAAGAAGAAAATAAAATGGGATCAATGCAAGAAAAACCTTTGGGGTGGAGAAATTTGGAGAAAAATCATAAAAACTCATACTCAGAAGTAATGGAACATGGATATGAGGAGGATAAACCCAATGCTTACAACTTTCATCATACCCATTACCCATGCCCCATTACAACCTAGAAAAGACCTATTGATCAGAATTATGGAGTTCTTCAGGTTAGTGGAGAGTAGACTGAGGGTTGGCATATGGTATTTACTGAGACTTCTCACTTGTATGAGGATAATGATCTTTGAAAAATGAAAGAAAAATTTGAATTCTGTTTTGATTTAAGCAAGGAGAATCATCATTAGGAAAGAAGTGAATCATCCATGCTGAAACTTATAAAAGGGAATACCACTGATCTTTTCTCAACCTATGCATACCTATCTGGTTATTTATTTCAGAGCTTGCTCGAGGACGAGTAAAGATTTAAGTTTGGGGTTGTGCTAAATGTCTAAAAGACACTATCTTTGGGCATAGAAATTGATTGAAAAACCTAATTCTGAGTTAATTCCGAGCATAAAATCAACAAATATGACTCAGTTTTATGTTTTATGCCTCAGGTACCCAGAGGAAGAAGAAAAACGGGATTTGGAGCAAAAACAGAAGAAAAATGAGAAAAGGGGGCCAAAAGGAAGAATGGCGCGCCCGCGCCAGAATCGGCACGACCACGCCCTTTAAATGCACGAAAATTCAAATTAATGAGGAAAAATGTCCAACGACCTAACGGTCATGAAAGCCAATGCTTGGGGAATGTGAATTGGCACGACAGCGCCAATGGAGGGCGTGACTGCGCCAGAATTTAGCGCTATCACGCTGGGAGAACGTGCCAAAGTGCTGCTGAAGAAGGAAAGAAGACTTGCCGATCGGGGAGCAGAGAAAAGCCAAAGTAGTAGAGCGCCCGCGCCATTTTTCCAACAAATTCGGCGCGACCGCGCCGATGACTCAGCAACAGCAAATCGCAAAAATCTCGGGATCCTGACATCAAATCGAGTCCAAACTTGGGATAAGGAGTCCAAAGTGACTAAGGAAGGTATACACGAAGATCTTAAGGTAATGTGCTCGAGTCTACGTGCATTGAATGATCAAAAAGAAGAAGTTCAATCCAAAACAGGAAACTGCTGCCCAAAAGAAGAAGATAAATCCGAAATTTGTTAAGAGCATACATGGAGTTTCCGAATTCCAATTGAAGCCAAACTTGGAACGAAGATTCCTGGTGCTACTGAGGATCTTGTCACGAAAATTCAGGCCAATCCAACTCGGGCTTCTCGAGTTTTACATCTCCAAAGTGGTGGACCCCGTACAGAAATTGGCAGAAGAAATCTTCCAACTTCTCCACACCATATCTCGAGTTTCCCAACTCAGAATGGATTCCAATTTCGTGAGCAAGGAAAGGACTATAGAAGGAAGGTTGGGATGTAATTTCATCCAATTATAAGGCCGGGAAGTCACAATTCATACCCCTGGACAGAGGCTAAAATTACAAGGTCTGGACAGAACTTCAAGTATAAATAGGGATCCCAGGCAGAGCATAAGGCATTCAGTTTTGTATTCAACATTCAGCTTTTTAGTTTATTTTGAGATTTGTATTCAGTTTTGATTTCTATTTTAGTTTAGAGAGAGAGGAAAGGTCCAGAGGGAGTTCACACGAACTCTGGTCACCTTGAGGAAGAAAGGTGGAGCAACAAGCTAAGGAGCAAGAGTGGTTAAGAGAAGCCTTCCCAAGGGAGTGTTCTTTACTTAGTCATTCTTATTTCATGGCTGTTGTACAAACCTTGTTGTGTGCTTTTAATTCTAGAATGGAGTAGTCATTTTCAGTTGGGAGTCCATGACTCCCTAGGCATGTAATGAGATTGATATTTATAATTTAGTTGGTTTTCAGTTTGGTGTATGAATGAGTTCTTCATGTTGTAAATGTTTGATTCATACTTGCTGTCTGGCTATGTACTAATTATAAGGTGACGCTAGGCTTAAGGTGAGACATGGTGATAGGATTTTACAATCTTTATGAGTTTATGCACTAGGTAGATCACTAGTCCTTGGGTTAATCTGCGACCTTAAAGTAATACCCTGTTGGATTAGTTGATCTGCCTATGACATAAGAGCTTCATGTTTATGCTGTCAAGTAGAGTAGATTATACCGGTTAGTTTGCTCTAGGAGATATAAAAAGGTGATGCCGATGCAGATTGTAGCCATGGTTTTATAAGTTTGTCAGAAACTGATTTCCAAAACCATTTTTTATTTAATCTCAGAAGTGTCTAGGGAGGAAATTGGATTCCCAGCGCCTTCTCTCATCATTGAAATTCCTCAAAGCCCTTCTCTTAACTGTTTTTAAGTACTTGTTTAGTATAGCTCTTATCTTTCAAATCAGATTCCTCAAACTTTAGATTTTTATCCATAAAGCAATTAACTACTGGCTTGGTCCTGGTGGGACGATATTCGGTCTTGCATAAAGTCTATATTACATTGATTAGTCCTCTTGCTAGTGATTAGCTAGGATCGCATCAGGATTCGTTGTGTACCACCGAGGAATTGAGATCGACCAATAAAAAATTGATGCATTTCAAAAGATGTTGGAGCCCAGAAACATCGCCGAACTCAAGATCTTTCAAGGCCACTAAGCGTATATTCGGCACTTCATCTCGAATTTAGCCATAAGATGCCAACCGTTCAGTCGCTTACTAAAAAGGGATATGCCGTTCGAGTGGGACGAGTTCTTCCGGAATGCCTTTAACAACATAAAGGCGTACCTTACCAAGCCACAGGTGATCGTCGCTTCGATAGTCGACAGGCCACTGCTGCTTTACATCGCAGCACAAGAAAAATCCGTGGGAGCTCTCTTGGCTCAATACGACGAGGACAACAAAGAACGTTCTCTCTATTATCTGAGCCGAACATTGGTGGGTGCTGAAATTAATTACACACCGATCGAGAAGACTTGTCTAGCACTCGTCTTTGCAATTCAAAAGCTCTGGCACTACCTCCTGGCGCATTCGACAAACTTGATTTCGCGAGTCGACCCGCTCAAATACATTATTTCGCGATCGATACTCTCTGGTCGACTGGCTAAGTGGGCGTTGCTCCTTTCTGAGTTCGAGATTTAACTTCGTGCCACAATGCAAAATCAAAGGCCAAGCTCTGGCGAACTTCTTGGTCGACCATCCAGTTCCGGCCGAATGGTAATTAACAGAAGAACTCCTAGGTGAAGAAATCTTCTTGGTCGAGGTGCATCCCCCCTGAGAGATGTACCTCGACGGTGTCGTACGAAGGAACGGAGTCGGCGCGGGAATTCTATTCGTGTCACCGAGAATGGACCTGCTCCCGTATTTGTTCGTTCTCACCCAAAATTGCTCGAACAACAAAGTTGAGTATCAAGCCATCCTTCTCGAACTCGGCATGGCGGTCGAGATGAAATTGCCGCAGCTAAACATCTACGGCGACTCAACACTGGTTATTAAATAACTCATGCGGGAAGCGTCACTCCACTAGCGCAATTCGATGAACAGTCGAACCCAACCCCAATTTGCGAAAGGTAGGTAGTCCCTCCACCGACCGAAGAAGAAGCAAAAGAAGAGCAAACAGACGAGATGGAAGAGTCGTTCCCTATCTCGGCCAGCGCAAATGAAGCTGGAGATTGGCGAGAGCCTATCTCGAATTTTCTTCAATACGGCACACTCCCGGCTGACCTGCGAGAGCGAGTTCATATTCGTCGAGCAGCTCCAAAGTACGTTTTCGTCAATGACGTACTTTATCGAAGGTCATATGAAAGTCTGCTTCTCCATTGTCTTTCTAAAGAAGAGGGATTGCAAGTCCTAAAAGAAACACATGGTGGAATTTGCGGCGCGCATCAGGCTGGCCCGAAGTTCCACCTACATGTCAAACGGTTGGGCTATTACTGGCCGTCAATGCTCAGGGACGCCACCGAAATGGCTCGAACCTGCAGACCATGCCAACTCCATGCCAATTACATACATCAGCCGTCAGAGCCGCTTCACCCGACGATCGCGTCATGACCATTTGAAGCTTGGGGGATGGACATCATCGGTCCAATTACTCCTAAATCTGACTCCGACCGGCAATATATTCTGGCTGCCACCGACTACTTCTCCAAATGGGCCGAAGCTACTGCCTACAGAGAAGTCAAGGCTACCACCATCGCCGACTTCATTCGGACCCAAATTATCTATCGATATGGGGTCCCTTGATACATAGTGACGGACAATGGTACGCCATTCAAAAACAAAGTCATGAACCGCTTCTACGAGAAATTTCGCATACAACAGTGGACATCATCAGCTTATAACCCGACAGCAATGGACTCGCAGAAGCATTCAACAAAACGCTCGGCAAGATCCTAAATAAAGCAATCGACGCCGACAAAAAGAGTTGGGGCGAAAAGCTCGGCAAAGCCTTGTGGGCGTACAGAACATCGTTTCAAATGCCGACCCAGTCGACTCCATACTTGCTGGTCTATGGCACAGAAGTGGTGCTTCCACTCGAGGTACAACTCCCCTCTCTACGCATTGCAATCCGAGAAGGGCTCACGACGGAGGAATGCGCCCAGTTGCGACTCACAGAACTTGAGTACCTCGATGAGCAACGACTCGAGGCACAACAACGTCTCGAGTGCTATTAATCTCGAATGACCCGGGCCTTCAACAAGTAAGTGCGGCTCAGGTCATTCCAGAAAGGCGACTTAGTGCTAGCAGTCAGACGGCCAATGCTCTTTACGAGCAAAACCGGGGGCAAATTCGCGCCAAAATGGGAAGGACCGTACGTAGTACAGGAAGCCTACACCAATGGCGCCTACAAGCTAGTAACGTCAAACGGTTTGGAGCTGCCGATAACAAACGGTAAATTCCTCAAATGCTTCTACGAATAAAGGGGGGGCAGCAAAAAAAAAAGAGAAAAAGAAAGAAGTCAAAAAAGGAGACATTATTTCTCATTGAAAAAAAAATGGGAACAATGCAAGCCTCGCAAATAAAATAAAAAAAGAGAGAGGCTACAAAAAAAAAAAGTACAAGGAAAACTATATCAAAGCAGAGGAAGCTCAAACTCGGCCACCCGTCACTATAGCCGAACGACTTCACCACGAACTTCAGATAGTTCCCGCGTCTCGGCCTCGCTGAGAGTTGGGTAAAACGAACATAAGCAAGCTGATCCAGGAGAGTAGAGGCCTCCTCCTCGCTGGTGTCAATTCTCCTCCGGATGGTCGCAAGCTCGACATTGATGGAGTCGAGTTGAGCCGATACGAGCACCAAATAGTCGCAAAGAGCTTTCTGCTCAACCTCTGCAGCTTCGTACTCTGCCTGACATCTATCTAAGTCCACTGTTCTGTTAAGTCGTCATACCGACGGCTCACTCGCTGGACAGAACAGTCGAGCTCAGCCTCTACAGCGAACCATTTAGCCAAACTGAACTTACCGGCCAAGGAGTTGTGCAACTAATGGAAGTGATCCACCTCCGAGGCAAAGTCTTCCACCCACTATTCTAGAACTGAAGTGTCAACGCCGACTCCTCTCAAGTGGTCGAGAATGACGCGGGTGTCCGCTACAAGCTCCAGCGAACATGGGTCGTCTGCCGGCGGTAAATCCAACTCGACGAATTTTGCCCACAGCTCCAAAACAGCTTGTTGTAATAGTAGCCTCGATCTCGTCGAGGGTCGAAAGGTCGATGCCTAGAAACAAAAAAAGGGAGGTATGAAAAAAAAGAAAAAAAAAAGAGGGAATGAGAGGGTATACACTTACCGACGAAGGCCGTGAAGTCGAAGAATCTTCGCTGATGGGTCGAAAAGCTGAACCTGAAGCTCCTTCCTTAGCAACAAGAGACGCTTCTCCACTGCTAGGAGGAAACGCCACGAATGCATCCCTCCTCAAAGTTGCAGCGACAGGTGGGGACGGACCAGAAAGAGGATGCTGAAACTCACCCGCGGCTGTAACTCCGGTGTCAACTGTAAACCCCTCAACCACGACCGGTCCATCCGAAGGCCGAACGCGCGCCACACCCTCACCAATAGTCGTCGTCGGGCACTCGGCTCCCTAAATTGCTAACTCACTAGCAACAACGGCAGTCGGTGCTTCTTCTTCGACCCACCCCAACTGTCGAGTAACCTCTAGCTCGGCGAGGTCGAATAAATCCTCCTGCTGAAAGACAGGCTGGTCCATAAACGGAGCTATGACGACGACAAGTTTATCAGAAGGAAGGCTGCTCAACTCCTGGATCGCTGACCCTCCAACCTGGTTCGCTGGCGCAGGTGACACCGCTGGCTCTACAGTAGTCTCCTCGGTTGGCAGAACAACAAACCGATCGAGAGGTGCCGGATCCTTAACCTTTTCCACCGACCCCGACAAAGGAGTCTCCGAAGGTTGAACGACAACAAGTGGAGCTAAATTTGTTAGCGGCTTACCTTGACCGGTTCGGAGTTGCTTCTTGAAGGGAGGTGGAACGAAAATGAAAGGCTCTGGTTGTGGAGCCGTGGGCTTCCTTTTCGAAGCAGTCCCTTTCGGCGAAGTCGGCGACTGAGCCAACCCCTTCCCCATGCCTACAGGAGCACCGGCTACTGGTATAGAGAGTACTACTGACTGAGGATCCCCCTGTGTCGAAGAAGGTTCTCAAATCATGATGCCCTTCTCCGGCGCGACTTGCGACGGAGCCGACGACTTGTCCTTCGCGACCTTCGGCCGAGGGGCCCGTTTCTTCCCTCCTTTCCCCTATTTCGCCTTGGGAGAAACAGGAGGCTTCGAACTTGGCCGCGAACTTTTTTGGCTGCGACCCTCCGCGTCGCCATCTCCTCGCGCAGGCGGCAAGGCTATTTTCGGCACAGATACAACGGTAAACTGCCCCCACGCACGCTAAAAAAGAGAGAGAGAAGGAAGTCACAAGGTACAAAAGGAAGAGAAAAAAAAAGAGAGAAGAAATGAGAGTTCTTACCTCGAAGATGGGAACCACTGTCTCAAGCCAAAACTCCCGAAAGAGGGACCTGACACCAGGGTCGGAGTCGGGACTCACGAAGGCAGGCACCTCCACGCTGCCAAGGGGACAGGCAGTCCCTGCTCGCCACAACTCCACGAGCATGTTAACTGAAGCCGCACTTCGTAGGTCAGAGAACAGCACACCCGACAAGTCTTGGCAGAACCCGAACTGGCGAGCAAATCGGTGAGGACTGTAATGCTCAACCACGAGAAGCTCACACTGCCGCAAGACTAGAGAGGTCGATCGCAGGTAACGGAAGTACTCCACCTCGATCCGAGAAGCAAAGTGACCGGCCTTGTCAAGGATCGGACCAAGAGGAACAGCCTCCAAGGGGTACCAGCATCGCACTCCGCCGTGCCAAAACAAAGAACGAGCCTCCGTCTGGGTACAGACGCGAACGAGCTCGGGATTATGGTAGAGCATCATGAGGGGTCTGTCGTCGCCATTGGAGTCAGCCTCGTGAACGCCAAATCGCTGGGCAAGCCAGGCATAGACAAATGGCCAAGAAATCCTCTCCGGCGAGAAACCATTCAGCCCTCGATAAAGGTTCGCCAAGGCTGCGCCGGCCAAACTACAGCGAGAACCGCTGGCCATGAAACATGCCTTCTTGAAAACACTTAACCTCAGCATGTTGCCCGACAAAATCAAAACAAAACGGCAGAGCCATAGCAATAAGAAGGCAGCCAGGTATACCTCATCTGTGAGGGCGTCAGATACCCCAAGCTCGGAGAGGGGTTGAGTCTACATGGCCGACCGGTTGCGACTCCGAGAACCTGTCAGCTTCTTGCGATCAGCCCAAGGGTCTTCTGAAGGTCGTGCACCCCCTTCGGTTTAGAACCAAAAGGATGCCCACTCTGACATAAGAACCCTGAAAGCTCCATCCAAGTTTGAAGCTCTCGGACGACAGAAAAGCCAATAATATGCAAGAATGAGGTATCGAATACTTTCAGGTAGCGGCACAGAGCGACTCTGAGTAAAATCTTCTACCATCAAAGTCACTTCATTTTAAATGCTCCCTGAGATGGGCAGTCTGCCGAGTCGATGGATATCCCACAAGGAAATTGACAGCTCCCCCGCATGAGTGAAAATGGTGTTGGTTGAAGAACACCAGACCTCCAGGAAAGAGTGGACAACGTTAATGCAGCATCGATACGAAAACATAGAAGCTCGGACTGCATAAGTGAGGTCTGCTGCGGCCAACTGCTCAGAACAAGTGTGGAGAACGACGTCTGCCCACTCAAAGTAGAAAGGCACAGGGTAAGGGCCGGAGCATACCATCAGTTGACAATCCCAAGAGTCAAACCGGTCATTGTCGATGGAGAGGGTCGGTGCTGTGAAACGAACCAGCTGGTCACGCATAGGACTCAGCAAGATGTTGCCTTCAGCCTGATACGGAGACGATAAAGCTTCATCGACCCGCGGGAGATAACAAATTTGGTTGTCCTCGTCGACAACAGGGCGACTCCACAGGTCATGAATAGCCTTGACTGTGGGCGCAGTTACGTCGTAACCGCCGTAGGCCGACGGTCCCCTGAGAACCAATAGCAAGGGCTTTTGCACTGCACTCGGCGACCGAACCGAACGCAACCAAAAAAATTTCACTGCACTCGGCGACAGAGTCGCACGCTGCACCAAAGCACTGTCTCCGGCGGCCGAGCGGAGCACAATTCAAAAGCATTCATGCCCGACGATCGAACTGGACACAACCAACACAAAGCTTCGCGCCCAGCTAACAACCCAGACGCAATCAAAATCAAACTCCAGTGCCTGGCGATCTAGCCAGACACAACCAAACGGAGTGTTCGGCATCCAACGACCAAGCCAGACGCTACACATTCAATCCCAGCGACTAGCGACCGAGCCAAATGCTGTAAAACAAAGGCTGTACCCGGCGACCGAGCTGAGCATAGTTCAAAAGCCTCACACCCAGTGAAAGAGCCGGACGCGAACAAAAACAAAGACACTGTGCCCGGCGACAGAGCCGAGAACAGTTCAAACGTTTTGCGCCCAACGACAGAGCCAGACACGATCAAAACAGAAAGCACTGTGCCCGGCGACCGAGCCGAGCACAGTTCAAAAAATTCATGAACGGCAACAAAGCCAGACGTGACCAAAACAAAGACACTGTGCCCGACGATCGACCAGAGCACAGTTCAAAAGCTTCGCGCCCAGTGACCAAGCCGGACGCGGCCAAATCATCAAATTCAACACCCAGCGATCGAGCCGGGTGCTACACTACAAAGTCATGCGCCCAGCGACCGAGTCGGACGCAGCCAATCGGAGCCAGGTACATAACCCCTCTCCAAACAAAAGAAAATAAAAAAAAGCGACAAAAAGAAGCAGTCGCAAAAGAAAAAATAATTTTGCTGGCAATCCAGCCGAGCTCACACAACCAAAATAGGGGCCTCGCACCCTGTGACCAAGCCGGCTGCGACCACACAGAAACTTGCACCCGGCGACCAAGCCAAATGCGACAACAGCACCCGGCGACCAAGCTGGCTGCGACCACACAAAAACTCGCACCCGGCGACCAAGCCGATTGCGACCACACAAAAACTTGCACTCGGCGACCGAGCCAGATGTGACAATAGCACTCGACGACCAAACCGACTCCAACCTCACAGAAATTCACACCCGACGACCGAGCCAGATGCGAGAACAACACTCAGCGACCAAGCCGGTCCTACAACAAATTCCCATGCCCGGCGACCGAGCCAAACTCAACTGAAGAAATTTTTCAGCACCCGACAACCAAGCCGAGTGCGTCATCACAAAAGTTCTGCCTCCCGGCAACCTAGCCGGGATCAATCAAATCAAAATCTCGCTGCCCGGTGACCCTGCCGGGCTCACTAGAAGCAAAAATTCAGTGCCCGATGACCGTGCCAAATGGAAAACAAAAGTCATACGCTCGACAACCGAGCCGGACCAAAACAAAAGTCGCGCGCCAGGCGACCGAGCCGGATGCAAAACAAAAGTCGCGCGCCCGACGACCAAAAACAAGAACTGCTCTCGCGGCGACCAAGCCGAGCATAGCATACAGAAGCCCTTCCCCCGGCCACCTAGCCGGACTCACTCGAAACAAAAGGTCAGCGCCTGGAGACAGAGCCAGACGCAAAATCAAAACTTCTACACCCGACGACCCAACCGGGCTTAGTCGAAACAGAAACTCTGCACCTGGCAATCGAGCCAAGCCCATAACAATAAATCCCGCGCCTGGCGACCAAGCCAGACGCAGTCGAGAAAAAGCCCTGCGCCCGACGACCGAGTCAGGCGCGACCAAAACGGAATTGCGACACCCGGTGACCGAGCCGAATGCGACCCAGAATGGATTTCAGCACCTGGCAACATAACCAGGCGCAACACAACATCACCATGTTTGGTTTTTTTACCAAATGATGCACTAAAAGTTGTCAGTATGTCACATTGACAAACTGACAGGCACTTGGAGTGTGAAAAAGGAGATTATTCGAGAGAGACAAAAAAAAAAAAAGAGGAAATTCGAGGAAAACAAAAAAAAAATCGTGAAATAAAGAGAGAGACTGAGGGAGAGGTCAAAAAAATGAGAGGAGAGAAAAAGAAGAAGAAAGAGGGAGGAAGAGAGGAAGAAAAAAAAAGAGAGCGGGACCCGACAGACTCGAATTCAGCCAGAGACTGCTGGGAGAAATGAAATCTTTACAATACCTTTTAGTTCTAATTCGCGGAGAGTTCTGATGCAAGTCGGGGCTCGAAGAATATTACAAAGCTAGAGTCGTAGACAGTCAAATCACATGCAGTAGGTCGCAGTCTCCCAAATTTGCAAATAGAGCTAAATCGCAGACTGCTCCCAAATTTGCAGTCTCCCAAATCGCAGGTTGTCTCCCAAATCAAAATAGCAGATAGAGAAAGCAGCAGGTCGCAGCCACCCCAAATCACAGACAGTCTCCCAAATTGCAGACTGTTTCCCAAATCACAGACACACTCAAAATCACAGACAAAGCCAAATCGCAGACTGTCTCCCAAATTCACAACCTCCCAAATTCACAGTCTCCCAATTCGCAGTCAAGTCGCAGATAGAAGGCAGCCAAGTCGCAGACGGTCTCCCAGACCAGCGTCGCAGACAGTCTCCCAGATCACAGTCACAGATAGTCTCCCAAACCGCAATCGCAGAAAGCACCAATTTGCAGACACCCAAATTCACAGAGTATACCCAGAGGAAGAAGACAACTTTTAAATCTAATTATCCTAAATTCATGGGAAGTGATTAGTGTTTTCCCCACTAAAAAGGGAGCCTACTGCGCAGGAAGGTGGGACCCACGTTCCCTCACCTCAACTCTATTAAGATCTGTGCTGAAGCCAAACCGTCAACGAGGGACATAAAGTCAATTTCGATGAAACAAGCTGGGAGAAACATTCCAAATCGCTGGGAGGCTCACCTCGGCAAGGGAGGGACCCACTGCTCCCACCCTGGCGTGTGTTCTTTCCCCGGTGCATCAATTGAAATCACAGAAGGGTCAGTTAAACTCTAGTACGACCTCCCGATCCTTATTCGGGTGCACACTTCTATCCGACGTGACGACCAGAGCCGCTGAAACCAGTCAAAGTTTATCGAAAGCAGCCTCAATTGTTCTCCCAAAGATACTCATTACGCTAGAGGAGTCGGCCAGAGTGAGTCGGAGTTCGTCGAGCTCCACTTAGTTGCGCCAACTCTTCGATGCAACACGGAGGAGTGCCTCTCGAGCCAAAGTTGCCAAAACTTGCAGAAGTAATAAAAATTCGTTGCAACAGTCGACCATGACATTAGAGCAGACTGCGGTCAGTCATTCAATCAACTTCGATGCGGCGTCGATGCTTAAACCTGAACACCATCTCTGCTCAGGTACTCAGTGTCTCTCTATATACCGAACATATCACATATGTATGCGTATACAAAAGAAAAAAAAAGAAAATAAAAAAGCAGACAGCTCTAGAACAGCAAGAGAGCCAAAAAAATGAAAAGAAAAAAAAAATTTATACACATACAAGATACAAGTGTACAGAAATATACACTATCCAAAAAGAGTAAGAGGACAGAAAGGAATACGTACACAAAAAGATAAATGACCCTAAAAGAGAAAGAGGGTCAACAAAAAAAAAGTGTCACGTGCGTGCGTGGGTGTGTTGTGTGTGTTTTCACATTCGAAACTTGGTCGTTCTCCCGGAACGATCAAGTCTCGAAGGGGGCAATCTGTATACACCAAAATGTGAACGGCCCAAATTCGACGAGCCCAAATGCCCACTAATCCAGCAAACGATTGTCGTGGGTAGGCTCTGTCGATTGTCAAAGTCACTTGCCGCAGCCATCGCCAAATCAATTCACGTCGCTGCATCATCGATACAGTCGTCGCCCGAGTTAGAAGCAAACTGCCATGTCAGCACCAGTCAGGAGTTATGCCACGATGCCACTCAATTTAGCAGTTAAACGACCAAGTCTGGTCGTCAACGGTGGAAGCCAAGAAAAGTTACTCACAATCCTCATTCAAGGGATCCAACAGAGGAGCTCCTTGGTCTTCCTCCCATCTCAAACAACAACAGCAGAAAGGGGATGGCGATCCCCATACCAAGGTAAGAACTCCAACAACTAGACATAATCGGCTACAAATAGCCAGAAACATTCTGTAGAAGGGGTTCGAAAATCTTTTGTCGAGAAGAAATCTTATGCACAGAAGCTCTCTCGAGCCGAAGAAGTTAAGCAACTCGTAGTTTGTTGAGATTCAACAGTTCAACCGGAACAGTTCTACACGTTCACCGACAACGTCAACAAGTCGATACACGCGGAACACAAATACTTCCGTCCGACCGACCAACGCTGTCATCGTTCGTGCACACTCGTTCCATAACTCGGATTTTGTCGTCAACTCGCCAGAAGCCAAAACTTCATCAAATTACACGGAGATCGAATAAGAGGAATAATAGGAGATTGTCCACTCATTCCTTGATATTCAAATACAAACTGTAACACAAATATTCTGTCATAAATTGAATTACTCTCTCGGTCGCGCCCCATCGCGGATCGGCAGATTTTCGGTGAAACACCTTGGATGTTGACTTTTACCAACATCCAAAACTCTGTTAAAAAAGTGGGCACCTCTCTATGCATGCACGAGCATCATAGCCCAACCTTAATTAAATAGTCTAAGGTATTGTATTCGATATCTTTGCTTAGTTTTACTAGGAAAGTTTTCATCTAATTAAGGAAAAAACCACTTTTGTTAAACCAACTTCATGTTTCCTTTTGTTGGTTTAGTTTTAATCTTCCCTAAAAGGTATTATACCTGAAGAGGAAGGGTTGATTTGCCTTAAATTATTACAAATTAATTGTACTTAAAAAATAATAAGACATTCTTGCAGTAGAATAACATGCTTCCGTAGCATAGCAACAACCCTCTACATATTCCCTTATGGTAGCCTTCTTTCACAAGATCTCTTTACTCTTTAACAAAATCCTATGTTCCAAAATTTTCTCCATATTTCTTACTAAACCTTCATTCAATTAAAGGTTCTTTATTTTATTTTATTTTATTTTATTTTGTTTATTTATTTATTTAATTGTTTTTTCAGATACCTTAGTACAATTGTTTTTCAAAATTTTCTTTCATATCCTTTATTATATTCATCGTTCAAAATATTTCTTTGTAGAAGGCCTTTTTTCAAAAAATAATTTCAAAACTTTTTCCTCTCTCCTAGGTTTTACTTTCATTAAAAATTTCTCTTGAAATTCCCCTTCGAAGGCCATCTTTCTGACTTTCTCTTGTTCTTCATCTTCTAGACTTTCACTTGTTCGTCATCCTCCTGTATTCTAACATCTCTTCAAACTCTTTCTTCATCTTCCTATATTATATCCTTATTGAGAACTTCTATTGGTTGTTAATTATTGTTTTCATTGCTTTTTTAATTCATGGGTGAATGTAAGGTTGAAGAGTTCAAATTTCTAATTGTTCAAGGTGAAGGAGATAAAGCTAAAGCTATGTGTAACTGCAACAACTTCATACATGGGACAACATAATTAGGTTATTCTAATTTGGTTTACTTAGATAAAAAATTTCAATTTTGAATACAGTTTACGAGGGTCTTTGGGTTAATGTCATGATTATAATTTCCATATTATTGAAGTTATGCATAAGAGAAGAGGTTTGTAAACCATAGTGTGTGAAAGGTGTCGATTCCGTAGAGGCAAGGATAAACATATCTAACAAGCGAAAGAAAACAATGAATAAGTTCCTAGATAGTATGTTATTTGATGTATTTTAGTCCAAATTTTAATAAATTGTCAAAAACTCCCAAAATCAACCAATGTTAATAAGAAAAAATATAAATTAAAGGTTTTAATGAATATTAGACATCATATTAAATTTTAAAGAAACATATAATCTAAGGTAGAACCATCATCAAATATGTCGAATTACTAAAATTCTTAGTGTACAAATGTCAAAAATTCTCATCTTGTTTATTGTGACTTGAAGTAGGTTAAAGAAAAGTTGAACAAAAAATAATAGTAATTAAGATCACATTATGTTGTACGACAAGAAATAAAATAATAAATCATATATATGGAGATTGAATAAGAAATATTTTTGGATATTTACCTTTAAAAAAAAGAAAAATATCTTTATCGCTAATTTACTACATTCAACTATAATCGCTCTCAAGTGGTGCACGTGGAAGGTTTCATTTTTTTGGAAATACTTTTACTAAGTTCTCGTGCAAGTTTAGTCCCATATTGGTGGTGGTGTAATTATCCATTCCCAATCATCTCATTAAAACACGCATGAGAATCATTATAAGAGGTCAACAAACATCGTTGGGACTTGTAATGCAAAGGAGGCTAGCTAGGTATGGTCTTTCACCTATGAACTTTTCAAGTCATGTTGAACAATAAAATATTTGTTAAAGTATATTTTGTATTTTTGAGTTTTGGCGATAATATACCTTTTCCTTTGTTTAGAACAATAGTTTAGCTTAGTGACTTTCTATTTTTAATTTATTCCTTCAACATATAAATTTTTATCTATCAAATTATCAATTTTATGTTTTGTTCTTCATATCAATTCATGCTTTACTATGTCATTTTCAGGCTCCTTAATATCATTTTATGCTTTTTAATATTTTTATGGTTTGCCTCATGATTTGAATTATCTTGTTCTATGGAATATATTATTTTACCGCATGTAATGCTTCCATGTACTTTATGTTAAAACTAGGAATGATCTTTATTATTGTCATCATCATCACCACTCACCAGAATCAATAGTAGTGCACAATTTTTCTAAAAGTGATATCATTGTTGTGCTTTATTCTTGTCGTTCTTATGCTAATTGATTTTTCTTCAAATGTAGACAATATTCTATTTACGTCTTAGAGTCATTATCATGAGGTAAATTTATATTAGTTGTACAGAGCCCTAATATGTTATAGCGGTATTTGTTGTAATAAAAGCATGATCAACTAGGTTTTCCAATGTCATCTACAAACCATGCATAAGTATTGTTTGGGAATGATACAATAAATCTAGAGACAATAGACATTTATAGTACAACTATTTACTCTTCATTACTCTCTTGTCTATCAAATTTGTGAGGTCATGGCGATCCCTTTTATGGCTTCACAAAAGTCCAATTATAGGTAGGGAAATTTGCTTGTGGTTGTGATTAGTACCAAAATTTTTTGAGAAAAAATTCTGGCTGATAACTACAAGTTACCTTGTCCATAATTGGGCTTTTGTAGAGCCATGAAAGGACTCCCCTCATCTCCTCAAATCTCATAGACATAGTACTATATAAGAAGAATAGTAGATTATAATATACACATCATGCAAAAGTATTGTTTAGTAGACAAAAGAATGTAAAATATACTTAAAAATAAAGCATATCAATAGTACAACTAATAACTCTTCATAATTCTCTTGTCTATGAGATTCGATGAGATGACGGTGATCCCTTCCACGGCTCTAAAAAATCATCTTACAAGTTGGGAAATCGATTAATGGTTGATAATTTGTATCAGAATCTTTTGAGAAAAGTTCTGGTTGACAATTAAAAGTTTCATGGCCGAGAATTAGATTTTCAAAGAACCATGAAAGGACTCTCCTCACTCGACTAATCTCATAGCTATACTGATGTTTATGCTATACTGATGTTTATATATATCTCTCTCTCTCCCTTTAATATATAGTTAATAATATTCTCTCTCTCTCTAATCTCTCTCTTCCTCTCTCTCTCTCTCTCTCTCTCTCTCTCTCTCTCTCTCTCTCTCTCTCTCTCTCTCTCTCTCTCTCTCTCTCTCTCTCTCTCTCTCTCTCTCTCTCTCTCTCTCTCTCTCTCTTCCCTCTCCTGAAAACCTGACGGCAGGTCAACTTGAACCCGACCCATAAGTTCTTATACATTTTTCACTACTTAAAATAACTCTTAAAAACATGGGTTAGACTGATCGAGTTCAGTCAGGCTGGCGTGGGTTGTGGTGGATCATTCATGGCAGATCGGTTCGTTTCAATTTCAGGTTAAAAAATTGAGGAATTGGGTCGGGGACAAGGTGGTTTTTTAAGCCCATTCGGGTTTCTCTGGTGGTTGGGTTTAAGTTTTTTATAACAGTTCAGATTCGGATTTCCAAAAATCCGACCCAAATCCGACCCAAATCCGACCCCTATAGGCCTGACTTGTGAACCAAATGCACAAACTTCATTCTGGAATGCGACTCCACGAAACCCCATATCAAGAATGGAAGTTAAGTATATTTATATATTCACATGTTTTCCATATAAACCATACCCATTTACCCTCAATTAATAGTGGAATCTTTTACGTACGTACAAGCGTGCAATAGTATATCTGGCTTGAAAAATTAAGGTGCATTAATCATCCGTCTCCCCGTGGGTTTTAATAAGGAAATCCAAGTGGGTGCACGCTCTCCACCATCAATGTTTTCGTGCCTCTTCGTCACTATATAAATCAGACTGCAGCCCTTCCCAATTATCAGAGTTTTCGTTCTGGAATTGGGTTATTGGGTTAACTAGCTACCTCTTTTGGTTACTGATTAATTTTGTGTCCGGGGAGATGGGATTGAACATCAGATCTTGACTTGCTCATTAATCTGTTTAAGTCGATCGCGAGGTCGAGATCAGGGTTCTCTCCCATCTTGCCAACCACAAAAACCAAGAAACTATTTCTTCTTCTACTCCTTGTAAGTGTACTGATCTCACCATTCGCCCATGTGCAAGTACATAACTCTTTCTTTTTCCTTCTTTTTTCTCTGTTTCGTGTTTTTTTGCATATATTACTATCACCTTTGACTTTCCAGTTAAGTTTCTTAAATGGTTTGATTGGAATTTGGATCCATCCGTTCTTTGCCAGACCTGCATCTTGGTGAAGGCGCCCGGCAACAGGCGAATTAGCACCCTCGAAGCCTTCCATGTTTCATTTTATCATTTCATGTACTATATAAAAATAGGAATTGATATATTTTACCCTATTGTTTTGTTTTTGCTAATGTAGAATGGTCAAAAGTCAACTTTAAATTTCCGATTTTCAGCCTTGCATTTCAAACTTATTTATATATATTAAATGGGAATTACATTTCTTATTGACTCGACCCAAGTTCAATTCGGTCTGATTGCTGGTCTGATTTTTAAAATATTTGTTATTTCTGGGTTCAGATATGTTGTAACAGGTCACAGTGAAAACTGTTGTGACCTCAAATTTTGACCCAAAATATCATATTTTAAAGTCAATTATAATATTTAAAAAATATTGGTCAAAATAATGGAATCAAGTTAGAATACTACAATTGACCCTAAAATATGACCTTTGAGGTTAAAATACTACGGGGTCACTTGAGTATTCCAATCTTGTGACCGATTATAGAAAATCTGAACCCCTTATTTCTGGTAATTTTTTTTCTTTCCTAACTTACACAAAGGATCACAATAGTCTATTATACGTCAAGAAGAATTTTAAAAATTTTAACAAAAAGGATTAAAAAAATATAATCATTTTTAATAAAAAAATATAATCATTTTTAATAAAAAAATATATTATATATAGTGTATGCACCAAAATGTGCATGGCCCAAATTCAACAAGTCCAGGAATCCACTAATCCAGCAAACAAAGTTCATGGACAGGCCTCGACGATTCTCAAGGTCATCCGACACAGCCCATCGCCAGAGCCACCCATCTCGTCACATTATCGACACAGTAAGTCATCTTACATCCATCATCAACTCAATGAGTCATCGTCTAGTCAGCAACGACTCGGTGAGTCATCGCCACGTCAGCATGAGTCAGCATACAGTCATCTACCTCAAACGTGGAGATAAAAACCCAGAAAAAGGGACATGATCCTCATTCAAGGGATCTCAGCAGAGGAGCTCCTGGTCCTTCTCCCATCTCAACTACAGTAGCAGAAAGGGGATCGTGATCCCCATTCTGAGGATCGACCCCCAACAACTGCACAGAATCGGCTACAAATAGCCAGAAACATTCTGTTGCAAGGCTTCAAAAATTGGAGTTCAAAAAATTCTTTATCAGAGAATCGTTCTTAAGTGCAAAGGTTCTCTCTCTAAAAAGGTCTGAAAACTCCTTCATCGGGAAGAACTTTCACGCACAGAGGTTCTTTCGAACTAGAGAAGTTCAGCAACTCATAGTTTGTCGTCGCTCTACAGTTCGTCCGGGACAGCTCTACACGTTCACCGGCAACGTCATAAGTCGATACACGCGGAACACAAATACTTTCGTCCGACCGACCAAAGGCACAACAGTTCGTGCACACTCGTTCCAGAACTCAAACTCCGACGTTCTAGACAGAAGCTTACACTTCACCCAATTCACACAGAGATCGAATCAGAGGAAGAATAGGAGATTGTACTCGCATCTTTCTGATATTCAAACACACATTGTAACACAAATTATTCTGATATAATCGAATCACTCTCTCGGCCGCGCCTCTTCGCGGACCGGCGGATTTTCGGTGAAACAAAATAAAAATATTAATATTAGATTTTTTTCATAAGTTTGTCTGTTAAACTACATAAACTTAAAAATTATATCCAAAAAAACCAATGTTTTAAAAACCGAATCTGCCATCAAACAGGTAGTATGTCCGCTTTTGGAAGAATCTTGGCCCGTTAGACCGGGTTGGACCCATAGTTCATCCATTGAACATTATATTGCATACTTTATATATATTTATTATGTTTATAAACAAAAAAGACAAAAATGGTGTTAGAATCTGGTCGAGTCAATATGAACAGGACTGGTCTCCAATTCTAGTTCAACCAGGTTGAATCTGTTTATATTGTTCGATTTTTAAAACAGTTCAAAAAACCATTATATTCTTGTTAAACTATTTTTTAACATTTTATTTCTATAATAAATTTCAAAATATGTATCTGTATGCACCAAAATGTGCACGGCCCAAATTCGATGAGTCCATCAACCCACCGATCCATCAAACAACGATCGTGGGTAGGCTCTATTCATCTTCAAGGTTCATCGTCGCAGCCCATCGCGAAGTCCAGTCGCATCGTCACGTCATCGACACAGTCGACGTCTTCGTCAGCAGAAACGGTCGAGTCAGCGTTCGTCAGCATGCTTTATTAGCTCATCGCCCACCTCAGCAATCAACAGCCAGTCCCGGTATTTAGCGAAGGGAGAGAAAGAGGGGCCACGAGCCTGGTCTCCCTCCTTCCCTCTTCTTCCTCTCAACGTCACCAGCAGAAGAGGATCACGATCCCTTCCCGAGGCAACATCTCTCACGGACCGGCTACAAATAGCGAAAGTCCCCGCCCGGGGGTGAAGAAAATTGATTCCGAAGGATATCCCGTCGAGTGAAGAACTCTCTCCCTCTCTCAAACCGAAGGACTCAAATTCCTTCTCGAAGGAGAAGCTCTCGCTCACAGAGGTTCTATCAAACCATCGAAGCCAAGCAATTCGTCGTTCGTCGCTCTACAGTTCAACCGGAGCAGCTCTACACGTTCGCCGACAGCGTCACAAGTCGATACACGGAGCACAAATACCTCCGTCCAACCGACAAAAGCCACAACAGATCGTGCACACTCGCTCTCGCGACTTGAGTTCGACGTTCGTTCGTTTGCAGAAGCTTCGACTTCATCAACGACATACGGAGATCGAATCAGAGGAAGCATAGGGAGACTGTACTTTCGCATCCCTTGATCTGAAACACACAAATTGTAACACAAAAAATTCTCTGTTACTAATCGACATATTCTCTCGTTCGCGCCTCTTCGCAGACCGGCGGATTTTCGGCGAAACAGTATCTAGACTCTAAGTAAAAATACTGATATAAAGTTATTAACTAGATTATAATAAGTTATTTATTGATAATATAAAATTCTAGATGTAACTTATTCAATATAACATTACGGTTTTCATATATCTTAATAAATTTAGAGTTAAATAATTTTAAAATTAATTTACAGAAATACCTTGTAACTTAATTTTGTGTTAAAATAGTTTAAATGTTGAACCAAGTTATGATTGAAACTTAATTTTGAGAGTAATAAGGTTAAAACTAAGTATAGATTTATAAAGAAAAATAATGAAAAACATTACTTTTATTTAATTGATGCTATCGTTACCAAAGTTAGAGGTTTTAACTATTGGATGAAAAAATTAAGATAGACAGAAAAATTCAAAAGTAAATTTTGATTTTTTCAATTAGACTTAAATCGTAGAAAGTCATTTGCATAAATACAATTTTATGTAAAAAATAGCGAGAAAAAAAAGAGGGAACATGTGTGAAAAAAAAAGATGGCAGATTAAGTGGGTATGTGCAAAAAATAAATAAAAGAGTAAAGAAAAGAGTAAAAGAGTGTCTCTTAAATATAGAAAAGCCTTGGAAGTAGATTTATCTAAAAATAACTGAAGAGGGTAAAAGCTGAAGGGAACAAAGCCATTGCATGGGGCAAAGAAGGGACTTTTTTTCAATGGGGAGGATTGGGCCTTCTGTCTTCTCTTGCAACTAAAAATAAAAAATAGGGTTGATCTAATAAGATTGATCCTGTGCTTCTTAAGATCTTGTAGAGAAGTATAAGAAATTTAAACAAAACCGTGGCACTCACCCAGAAATTTATTCTAATATTACTTCTTCAAAAATATATAAAAATTTCTAATATTACTTCTAATATGGATTATTTTCATTTTCATATTCATTGGTGTTGCTTATTCCATCGCCTATGGAATATAAAATATAACTTATAGAATTCATTTCTGTTCATAACCGCTCAAAGAAAAGAGGGTATGCAAAAACTAGATAAAGATGTGCCTTCTCCATGCGCACTTTTCTCCAATCCATGAGCCCCATCATAAAATATACCCTCCTTGAGAAGCTACTGTATTTGATCTTTCTGCTTCGTGTTTAATTTAGTAGGTTTAATTCTCTTCTCCCAATAGGGTACTGCGACATTGCAAAGGAAGGATCGATTTGCATCAAATTTTTTAAACTAGTTGTTCATAAAAAAAAAAAAGACATACTTGTCATGGAACAACATGCTTCCATAGGGTATGGGACAAGTATTTCTGCGCAACCTTCAATTTTGATAGGATAACAGGAAAATGGCTTCATCCAGTTGCAGGTTCTCCTAAAATGAAGTCAATCAAACTGCTCTAGCCTAAACTCCCAATAAAAAAGGATCCAATGGCAATCAACAGGGGAGTAAAACAAACAGTAAAAGCAAGTATCCAAAAGAGAGAATCTACCCAAATTTGCCAAGCTTCTTTGAATAAAACCCCCATGGAACCAAGCTCCACATATGACTCCCCCCATAGTAGCCTTTTTTTCTGGTTCATCCTGAATAACTAACACAGAAAAGAGACAAACATCATAAGGCTTCTGAATGAACCTCATGACGATGAAGGAACTGCAGCAGCTCCAGACGAGTCAGTCTGATTACTAGAAAGGGTTTGTGCAGATGGCGGAACATATATTCGAGCTCTTTTAAGTATTTCTGCAACAACCCAGTGCTTATGTTTGCTCAATGGTCTCGAATGATTCAATCTAACCTGTAAGAGCAAGTTCTATGTCACAACAGATTCATTATCCCAATGTGGACGATCAAAATCTACTCTCCTATGACTACACAATAAATAGATTCTACAGTACTACTCATAGTTTTAGGAAATAGTATACTACCCTGCAGCAGAAAAATAGTGATCTACTTCTCCTTATAGTTTTAAGGAAATAGTATACTACCCACAGTAGAAAATTAGAAATCTAACAGAGGACAAGGTATATCCTATATGTTGAACTCGAAAAGTAAAGGCATGCAGATTCTTGAAACCAAACAGCTCGATGCTCGTGCTCTTTCAACTGGAGAAAAGTACACACAAAACCTAATGCAAAATTTGCAGCAAAACAAATGTAATATACTGGCTTTTTTTTAGCCAGCTCTTCTAAGTTAGGAGTTTTGCTTGGGCAGTCCATGCAACCTGTTTATGCAAGCATATTTAGAAGTTCACATTTTGGAAATAAGACCTGACTCTTTAGTCTTAAAGTTATTTGAAATGGACAATTAAACTCCACTGGGATTTGAATCCAGAATCTCCACAAATATTAGTCCCTTACCATTGGGCCACAGAGTTGCTCTTTTATCAGGTCTAGAAAGAACAATGATTCAGAGTAACAAACGAGTACTACCAGCATGAATATTATTTAATGAGAACAAAGAAAAGAATCATAATCGATGAAAAACAACAAGAAACTGCCGAATTCAAAGAGCAGACTCATGATACTTATGAATAAGAATAGATTCGTGAGTTGGCATCATAATTAACAAAAAGTCATAAATAACAACACAAGTTGAATAAAAATTGCAACCAAAACTACTAGCAACTCAATCAGGAAGATATTAAGCTTTCTTTGATATAATAAGCACTCATTATCAAGAAGATAAAGCAATTCAATTAGAATTCAAACCTATTCCAGAACTCTAAATTGCAAAGCAAAACTACTAGCAACTCTATTAGATTTCAAAGTCTATTCCAGCACTCTAAACATTGTATTTGATCATCTTGAATGGTAGAGCAGAAGTGGAATTGGAAACACACCATGGGTGAGAATGAGGGTGAAGAGGAGACCACATCATGATAGATTTAGTCCCACACAGAATATAGAAAGGGTGGGTCTATCCAATGAGCCGGTATAAAAATCTAAAAGTTTGAAAAGGAATCTTAGAAAAATATAAGCAAAAAGCGAGAGTAAAAGTAAAATAAAAGTTATTCTACACAATCAACTAGACAAATTAGCAAACTCTATGTGAAGATACAAGTATATTATACGAGAGAAATAATAGATAGCTAAAAATATAACAAAGTTCAATCAATAAAATAATTAAATTATAAAGAAAACCTCAAAAATCGAATGTCCACAATGACCTAGCCTAAAGTCAATTTAGATAATGTTTCACCGAAAATCCATCGGTCCGCGAAGGGGCGCGACCGAGAGAGTAAATCGATTATTTCAGAATAATTTGTGTTACAGTTGTGTTTGCGTATCAGAAAATGCAAGTACAATCTCCTATTCTTCCTCTGATTCGATCTCCGTGTGAATTTGGTTAAGCGTAAGCTTCTGGCGAGTTGCCGTCGAAATCCGAGTTTCAGGAACGATCGTGCACGAACTGTTGTGGCTTTGGTCGGTCGGACGGAAGAATTTGTATTTCGCGTGTATCGACTTGTGATGTTGTCGGTGAACGTGTGAAACTATTCCTGGTCGAATTGTTGAAGGACAATAGGCTGCAAGTAGCTTGCCTTCTTCAGCTCGAAGGAATCTCTGTGCGTGAGATGAAAGGTTTTTCGAACTTCTGCGTGTGAAAGTTCTTCTCAATGAAGGAGTTTTCATGCCTTCGTTTTGAGAGAGAGAGTTTCTACACTTAAGAACGTCTCTTTGATAGATAATTTTTTGAACCCTTGCGACAGAACAATTCTGGCTATTTGTTGCTTGTTCTTTGCAATTGTTGGGGATCGATCCTTGGAATGGGGATCACAATCCCCTTTCTGCTGTTGTAGTTGGGAGAGGAGGAAGACCAGGAAATTTCTCTCCTAAATCCCTCAAACGAGGATCGCCAGTTTTCGCCATTGGCGGCCAGATTTGGTCGTTGCCTGCTGAGTTATGTAGCAGTGTGACATGGCTGCTATCCGGTGATGACGCGATGGATTTCTGCTGGGGGGTGCCAATTGTATCGATGATGCCGGCGTAATAATGGACTTGGCGATGGGCTCGCGACGGATGATTTTAAAATTGACAAAGCCTACCCACGACGATCATTTACTGGCCTAATGGGCATTTGGGCTCGTCGAATTTGGGCTGGCCACATTTTGGTGCATACAGATTGCCCCCTTCGAGACTTGATCATTTTGGAGAAAACGATCAAGTTTCGAATGTGAAGAAGAACAAACACAACACACACACACTTTTCTTTTTTCTTTTTTTTTGTTGATCCTCTTACTCTTTTAGGATCATTTATCTTTTGTGTACGTATTCTTTTCTGTCCTCTTACTTTTTTAGGACAGTGTATATTTCTGTACAATTGTATATATATATATTTTTTGTTTCTTTCTTTTCTCTTTTTTTTTGCTCTCTTGCTGTTTTAGAGCTGTTTGCTTTTTTGATTTCCCCTTTTTTTTTATGTATACGCGTACATAAAGAGCATGTACTGGTCGTAGAGATGGTGTACTGGCGAGAGATGTCGTTCAGGTTGAATAGCAATGTCGAGTTGAAATTGAGGTTATAACTTGTGGTCGAATGTCGGCTTTGATACCGGAGATAGTAGTTGCGATGAGTTTTGATGCCTTGACGCGTTTCGATGATTTTGGATGTTGTCTTGAAGATTGATGTTGCGACTGGGCGAGAGTCATCCACTTAGAGGAAAAGAGTGTGTACCCAAATGAAGCTTGAGAGGCAGAGTGAGTTGAGCTAATTTTTTTTTTTTTGGTGGAGCTCCTTTTACGAACTGAATTGTGGCCCCGAGAAGGGATTCAAGCGGGGAGGGGGTGTAGTGGGGCCCACTCTGCCTGAACTAATTTCCCCACGGCGTGGTGGGAGACCTTCCCCTGTCGGCGATTTGGCTTTTGTGCAGGTCGCTGCGGGGGATTTGAAGCGACAACGTGGGTCCCACCTTCATGCGTGAGGGCTCCTTCTTAAGTGGGGAAATTGCTGATCCACTCCCGCAAATTTGGGACAATCTGGTTTAAAGGCTTTTATCCTCCCTCTGGGGTGTCTTTTGTGATTACGGCTGAAGGCACTTTGTCTAAAATTCTGCGAATTGCTCTTTCCTTCACATGCGCAATTTCGGCTTGGGAGGCGGAGGTGCGGCTTGCGACTTCGAGAACTCTGCTGCGATTACGTGTTTTTTCGTCGGTTTGTGAATTTGGCTTTTCTGTCGGGACCAGGGATTTGGATTTCTTTGTCAATCTGCTAATTAGGATTTGTGATTTTGATTTGCGAATTAGAGATTGCCTGCAATTTTATATTTTCTTCGACGACTTTGTTTTGCGATTTTGGGTCCCAATTTGGTATGCGTGAAATTGGGGATTGTGTACTTTGGGAGGCTGTTTTACGATTTGGTTCTAGGAAGGCTGGGCAATCTGCGAACTACTGATTTGGGAGAATTTGGGAGGCGGGAGGCGCAAACTGCTTTGTCTATTTTTGTCGATGAATTGGCGGTCTGCCAGGGTTTGGCTGCTGTCTTTGCAATTTGACTCTGCAATCTTCTCCGACTGCGTCGAGAACTTCTCCATGAACCAGATTCGAAGGTACTGTAAGGATTTCTTTTCTCTCGGCACTCTCGAACTGAATTCGAGTCAGCTGGGGTCCCCACTCTCTTTTCTTTCTTCTTCTCTTCCTCCCTCTTTCTTCTTCTTTTTCTCTCCTCTCATTTTCAACTTCTCCCTCAGTCTCACCCTCTCTTTTCACGGTTTCCTCTCCATTTTCAAATTTCTTCTCTATTTATTTTTTGTCTCAATTTTTCTTTTCTCTCTCTTTCTACGCTCTAGGTGTGCGTCGGGTCTGTCAATATGATAGGCGGCGAATTCAATATTATTGGTTTGGCTCGGCGGACAAACAAAAAAGTGTTATTAATCGCACCTGGTTCGGTCACCATGTGTTGAAATCGAGTTTTGGGTTACCGGATGGATGGTCGCGGGGTGGTCACCGGCTACCGAATTTTGCCAGTGGTCCGGGCTAGGCCAGCCGGGATGTTGAGTTTCTATGTTGTGCATCCGGCGGTCATGCCGGTGCTGGTGTCGCCATCGGCTCGGTCACCAGGTCGCGAATGTTGTTCTCTGATCGCATCCGGCTTGGTCGCCCGGGTGCTGATTTTGTTTTCACTTTGGCGGCTCTGTCGCGGAGGTTGAACTTTTTGTTGGGAGAGGAGTTACTTACGACTGACTCTATGCTGCGGCGTCCAGCTTCGATTGGCTGATCGCGGAGTTCTTGCATGGCACCCGACTCAGTCGCCCGGTGTTGCATTTGATGGTTCCTTCGTTGCGTTCAACTTGGTCGCCAGGCGCAGGTTTTTGGTTTCTGATTGCGTCCGGCTATGTCGCTGGTCGCGAAGCTTCTTTCCTGCGTTCGATTTGGTCGTCGAACGCATTGCTCCTGTTTTGGTTGCATCCGGCTCGGTCGCTGGGTGCTGTTTGGTCGCGTCCATCTTTATTTCTGGTTGCAAAGTTTTGAACCGAGCTCGGCTCGATCACCGCCAGATTTTGTGTCGTTTTGATCGCGGCCGGCTAAGTGGCTGGTCGCGAAGCTTTGAATTGTGCTTGGCTCGATCGTCGGGCACTTGTTTTGATTGCGATCGGCTGTGTGGCTGGTCATGAAGCTTTGAGTTGTGCTCAGCTCGGTCGTCGGGCACTTGTTTGTTGTTTCGCAGCATTCGTTTCCCGTCCAACTCAGTCTTCCGGCACTAGATCGAGTGTGTGGCGTCTGGTACTGTCGCTAAATGCTGAATTCTCCATTTGGTTCTGCCCGGCTTGGTCGCTGGGCATCGGAGTTTGATTTTGTTCGCCTCCGGTTTAGTTGTTGGCGACAAGGCTATTTGTTTTGGTCACACTAGGCTCTGTCGCCGTGTGCGTCGCTTTTGGGACTATACTCGGCTTGGTCGCCGAGGCACAATATTGTTGTTTTGGTCACACCCGGCTCGGTCAATGGGTGCTACTTTTTTGGCTGTGTTTGTCTTGAGTGCAGCGCTTTCTGTTTTGATTGCATCCGGATTTGGTCGCCGGGTGCTATTTTTGTAGCGCTTGACTTGTCCGCCCGGTAGCGAACTATTATCTACACTTTCGGCCGATTCGGGCGGTATGGCGTTTGAGTTATGCTCAGCTTCGGTCGTTGGGCATAATGTCTTTGTTGTTTTTCGTCGCAACCGGCTCCGTCGCTGGTTGTGCTTTGAAGCGTGCTTTCGGCTTGGTGGCCGAGGGCCGCGGTTATTTTGTTTGTTTTTGTTGGTCCGGCTCTGTCGCGGACGTGGAAGCTGAACTGCTCTCCGCGAGGCTTTGTCTCGAAAGCAATTTGGTTCTTTCTTGGTGTCTGAGACAAGCGGTGTTTACCCTCTCTCTTTTTTTTTGTTTCTCAGACTTTTTCTTCTTGGCGACTAGTCCTTTTTGTAGCCCTTTTTTCTTTCTTCGACTTGTGTTTTTTTTTCCTTTTTTGTTTGTGACTTGGCTTCTCGTCTCACGGTCACGGGAGATATTTTTTTTTTGAGAAGGATATGGATTAGCGTGCGACTTTACTTGCTTTCATCCGGATGTGTCGCGCCGCGACCTCTTTCTCCTTCCTCGGCCTAACTCTTTTCGGACCGTCAAGACCCTCGTGAAGGTGCTGCTTAAAATCTGTGACTCTAAGGAAGAGCGAGGGCCATTGCTGATACCCTTGGAGGGCCATCGACCTATGATGGTTCTGCAAGGCGTAGCTGCGCGCTGTGGTTAGAGCTATCCATGACCTTTGGAGTCACCTGGTTGTCGGCGGGATGACCAAATTGCTATCTCCCGGGGTCGTGAAGCTTCATCGTCTCCACATCAGGCCGTAGGCAACATCTTGCTGAGTCGATGCATGACCATCTGATTAAGCTTTTTGGCATCGAAGCTTCCCATCGGCAGCGACCGGCTTGGTTCTTGGGACAGTCAACCGATGGTGTGCTTTCGAGCCCTATCGTGTGCCCTTCTAATTTGAATGGGCGGCGTCATTCTCCATACTTGTCTTGAGCCCGTTGGCGTTGTAGACCTCACTCATGTAGTCCGAGCTTCAATGTTTTCATATCGATGCTGCGGCAATGTTAAACCGCCTTTTCTAGAGGTCTGGTGTTCTTCCACCAACACCATTTTTTTCGCGAGGGGTTGTCGATTTCCTTGTGGGATATGCATCGACTTCGGTTGGACTGCCCATTCACGGAGCATTTTTTTGATGAGGGTGACTCCGACTATTAAAGATTTCACTTAGAGTAAGCTCCATGCAGCTACCGAGCATTCGATACTTGGTTCACCGCGTATTATCGTCTTTTCTATCGTCCAGGGTCCTCGAAATCGGAAGGATTCTTTGGAGTTCCCATGTCCAAGTGGGCGTCATTCTGTTCAGCGCCCGAAGGGGATCGCAGCCGAAAGACTCATGGGCTGATGGTGGAAAAGGCGGCGCTTCTTGGAGTCGCGACGGTTGGCCGTGCAGAATCAACCACTCTCCAAGCTTCGGAGTTCCTGATGCCCTCGCGGATGAGGTATATCTGGCTGCCTTCTTATCTACGTGGCTCTGCCGTTTCATCGTTCCTTTCGGGCAGCATCGCGAGGTTCCTTGTTTTCAAGATGGCCTGCTTCATGGCCAGCGGTAAAATGTAGCTGGCGGCGCAGCTGCTTGGCCATCTTTATCGAGGACTCATGATTTCACATCGGGGGAGGATCTCTTGGTGGATTCGTTTATACATGGCTGCCCAGCAGTTCGGCATACCGAGGCTGACTCTACCGAAGGCGACAAACCCCTTATGATGTTGTACCATAACCCGGACTTAGTGGTTTCTATACCCAAAGAGCGGGCTCGTTCTCTGTTTTTTGCTGCGGTGGAGTGTGATGCTGGTATCCTTTGGAGGCTCTTCCCCCCCGGCCGATTATTGACAAAACCTGGTCACTTTGCTTCTTGGATCAAAGTGGAATACTTCCGTTGTTTCGCGAGCAACCTTTCTAGTCTTCGGCAGGTAGCTGACCTCCCTTATAGTGGAGCCTTCTGGTCCTCCCAGGTTTGCTTTCGTCAATTCGGGTTCTGCCGGAACTTGTCGGGAGTGCTATTTGCTGACCAACGAAAGGCTGACCCGCGGTTAATCGCTGGTGGAGGTATGGCGAGCGGGACTGCCTGCCTCTCCGCGGCGTGGAGGTGCCTACCTTCATGAGTCCAGGTTCTGACCGGTGTTCGTCCCTTTTTCGAGAGTCCTGGCTTGAGGCAATGGTTCCCCTCTTGAGGTATTAGCTTCTCCTTATTTTCTTTTTGTATCTTCCTCCTTTCTCCTTCTCTCTTTTTTTTTTACTTCTTCCATCCTCTTTTTTTTTTGTTCAGCGTCGTGGAAAAAATTTACCGGCCTTATCTGGCGCCGAAAAAGAGCTTTACCGCTTGTGCAAAGGGGATGGTGAAGCCGGAGGGTGTCGTTCGAAAGAGCTTCGTTGAAAAGGTGCAAAGCCTCGACTTCTCTAAAGTAAGAAGAAGTAAAGTTTCTGAAGAAGAAGGCCCGGCCCGAAGGTTTCTGAAAGAGAGGTGTTGGCGCCGTGCCCAAGTCGATGCCCGAGGGCATCATCATTAGGAGAGGCATCTCCCAGGCACAAGGGAACCTCAGCCGGTAGTACTTTCTTTGTCGACTGATAATGCTCCTTTAGATAAGGGAAAGGATTGGCTGAATGACCTGCAGAAGAGTGCTGCGAAGAGGAAGTCTCTGACTCTGCAATCAGGGGCTTTCATTTTCCCCCCCCCTTCTTTCAAAAGCGGCTGCGGAACTGGTCTTGGTAAGCCAGCGGAATTTAGCACCACTTTACGTGGTGCAGCCTTGAGTGAGATTCCTTTGTCGTGGTCGGGTGAAAAGGCTAAGGAGTTGGCTCCTCTCGGCGGGTCTGTTGTGTTGCCGACCGGAGAGACTGCCTCCCAGCCGGTGACATTGTCACTTCATGCGGCCACCCGGGATGGAGTGCAAAATCCCAGGAGTTCAGCGGCCTCACCTCGATGACCTTGCGGTAAATGCGTAGCTCTGTTTGTGAACCAGCCTAACTGTAGGCAGGAGGACTTGTTAAACCTTGCCGGTCGGAGGTTACCCGTCAATTGGGGTGGAGTTGAAGGGCGCCGCCATACCGTCTTGCTTTGTTGAGCTATCGGTTATGTGAAGCTGAAAGCCCCGGCGGCTACCCGGTGAGGGTGCACCACCCTTCAGTTTTGGCTGGGCGGTTGTCGCCGAGGAGTTTACGGTGGATGCGGAGTTATTGTCGCTGAGTGGATTTCAGCACCCGTTTGATCCGGGCCTTTTCGGTTCTTTGTGACTTGAGGAAGGAACCCTTTGTGACGTTCCTCCCTAGTAATGGAGAGCGACTTTGGGCTGCCCAGAGGGAGCTCAGGAGTTCAACTTGTTAGGCCTGTTAGCGGGGACTTCGTCGACTTCCGGCCTTCCTCCGGTGAGCACCTATAGTCCTCTTCCTTCTTTTTTTTTATTCTTTCCTTCTTTTTTTTCTCCCCTTTTTGTTAGGTGTTGACCATCCCTCTTTGGTGAGTCGAGGCTGTTGATGCAACAATCTGCCTTGGGGCTATGGACCGTGTTCGTCGAGTCAGTTTTAGTACCTGGCCCGGCGACCCATGTTCGTCGGAACTTGTGGCGGACACCAGCGCCTTTCTCGAACACTTACTAGAAGCGGCGTCGATACCTCAGTTTTGAAGCGATTGGGTGGAAGACTTTGCCGGAGGTGGCTCCCTTTTTAACTTTCTTCGCAGCTTTGTGGCGGGGAAGCTTAGTTTGGCCAAACATTTTGCTATTGAGGTTGAACTTCGCGCAATCTGTCCAGCGTGTGAACCATCGGTCGCGATGACTTAACGGCCGGACTTGGATAAGCGTCAGGCTAAAGCGCTTGGCTGCGGAGGCTGAGCAGAAACTCTTTGTGATCGTCGGCATTCATCTGATCTCAAATCGACTCCCTTAATGGCGAGCTAGCGACCATCGAGGAGGAGAATCGGCGCCACGGGAGGAAACTTTCTGCTATCGAAGACCAGCTTGCTTCGTTCGTTCACACCTGTTCTTGATGAAGCCGAGGCGGGAGCTGGCTGAGGTTCATGCCCGAAGCGGTCGCGACCGGTGGCTGACTTCGAGCTTCCTTCACCTTGATGTAGTTTTTGGTGCCTGACTTTGAGCTTCCTTCACCTTGATGTAGTTTTTGTAGTCTCTCTTTTTTTTTTTGTTTTCGCGTGACTAGAGCTACTTTTTTTATAGCCTCCCATTTTTTGTTGCAATGCTAGTTTTTTTTAGTCTCTCTTTTTCTTTTTTTTTTTCTTGAGACTAGAGCTACTTTTTTGTAGCCTCCATTTTTTTGTGCAAGGCTTGTATTACTCTCGTCACACACATTTTTTTTGCAATGAAGTACTTCTTTATTCGACTTTCTTTTTTTTTCCCTTTTTTTGTTGCCCTCTTCCGCGGGTAAAATCGTTTGAGGAATTTACCGTTCGTTATCGACAGCTCGAACCGTTTGAAGTGTGCAAGCTTGTAGAAACCATTGGTATAGGCTTCATGCACTACGTCCGGTCCTTCCCATTTTATTGAACTTGCCCCGGTTTTGCTTTCGTAAAGAGCATTGGCGTTAATGGACTGCAACCGCGAGGTCACCTTTACGGAATGAGTGAGCCATACCTTTTGTTGAAGGCTTGGGTCATGCGATATTGGTAACATTGAGGACATTGTTGCGCCCAGTAAGCTGCTGGTCCGAGTGACTCAAGTTCAGCGAGTCATGACTAGAAGCATTCCTCTGTCGTTAGCCCTTCTCTCATTGCAATTCATAGAGGGAAGTTGTACTTCAAGAGATGCTTGCTTTAGTGCGTAAACCGGCGAATATGGGGTCGGCCCGGGTTGGTGTTGAAATGAAGTTCCCCATGCCCATACTGAGGGCTTCGCCGACTTTTACGTCCCAGTTCTTTTTTGTTGGCGTCGATTGTCTTTTTAAGGATCTTGCGAGCATTTTATTTAATGTCTTTGTGAGTCCGTTGGCTGCCAATTGTAAGCCCGGCGGCGTCCTACATTGTATGCAAAATTTCTTCGCGAAGCGGTCCATGACTTTGTTCTTGAGCGGTACGACCGTTGTCGATCACTATATACAAAGGAACTCCATATCGGTAGATGATTTGAGTTCGAATGAAGTCGGCGATGGTGGTTTGCCTTGACTTCTCGGTGAGGCAGCGATGATGCGATCCTAGCTAATCACTAGCAAGAGGACTAATCAATGTAATATAGACTTTATGCAAAGTCCGAATATCGTCCCACAAGGACCAAGCCAGCCAGTTAATTGCTTTCTGAATAAAAATCTTAAGTCTCGAGAATCCTGATTTGAAAAACAGAGAATTAAACTAAACCGGTACTTGAAAAACTGTTGAGAAAAAGATTTTGAGGAGATTCAATGAGGAGAGAAGGCGTGGGGGTGGAATTCCCTCCTAGACACTTCTGAGATTGAATAGAAAGTATGTTTTGGAAGTCAATTTACGACGACTTATAAAACCATGGCTACTATCGCGCATCATCACCTTTTTCTATCTCCTAGAGTAAACTAGCCCGCATAATTGACTCTACTTGATAGCATAAGCATGAAGCTCTTATGTCATAGATAAAAGCAATCTAATCCAACGGTGTATTTTGGTTAAATTAACCCAAGGATTAGTTGATCTACCTAGTGTATGA
Organism: Aristolochia fimbriata; assembly: GCA_019845555.1. Lineage (NCBI taxonomy): Eukaryota > Viridiplantae > Streptophyta > Magnoliopsida > Piperales > Aristolochiaceae > Aristolochia > Aristolochia fimbriata. The sequence goes on from CM034081.1 coordinate 11,808,747, forward strand.
ACTCATAAAGATTTATAAAATCCTATCAACATGTCTTACCTTAAGCCTAGTGTCACCATATAACCCGATTACATAGCCCGAAAGCAAGTATGAATCAAGAATTGACAATCATTAGAAAACTCATTCATGCACCAAATTGAGCGGGCGAGTGACTGGTGGTTTCTCTGTTCTAGAGTGAGGGCGGCAGAGTGGTGGTGGTTTCTCCTGAATCGATCTTTTGTTATATTGCCCCAGCTCGGCCATCAATCGTGCAGCGTTGGTGAAGTCCTCATTCGGCGAGTTGGCCAGGTAGTTGCCCGGAGGTCGGGGAATTGCTTCCGCGATGCTTCTTTCCTTGAGCTTGGCCCGATGGGAGAGTGACCTTTTCTTTCAAAGGGGTCAGGGCGGATTTTGTGACAGGAGGCGACCAAGGGAGCTTCTCCCTTTTTCTTTAATGATTAGCAGATATGCGTAAAGATGAAGATTTTACATTACACCTATTTCCGATGATAGGTTGTTCGCGGCGGTTTGTGGGCTTGCGCCCGGTTCAGTTGTTGTGTACCCGGCTATTTGGAAGACCGACTTGCGTGTGTGGTCGGTTCAGGGATGCGACTTCGTCCGGCTGTTTTGGCGAGAGTCGGCCGTTTGGGAGATGCAGCTTGTGCCTTTGTTCTTGGCATTTGGCGCCTGGTTTGACTAGGTGACAATTTGACTATCGATGCAGTAGTCATATAGAATTTGGCGTCTGCAAATGATACCTCCAGACTTCCGTGAATGGACTTTCATGATTGTACATCGTCTTTTGCTTGCCGTTCTCCCAAAAGCCAAAACAATGATGAAGTGTTGATGGCACAACTCCGTTTAAGCGTGAAGCCAGGTCGATCAAGAAGCAGATTGTAAGATGTTCTTGAGTCGATGACGAAATGGAGTTTATTACCATCCACCGATGTGCAATTTGAGATTGATCATGCCAAAGCGTCCTCGGCCTTCGATTGAAGCCTTGGATGAGGAGAGCTTCTAGGAGAGGTTGCCAGCCAGAGGCCGACATTCTTCATCGTGCGTCGGCAGAATGTTGGCTAGCGGATCCGCAATCGGCGAGAATCGCGATTGATTTTGTTGTCTCGATGTAGCGAAAGCGAGCGCGTGAGGCGGTTGTGGTTCTTTATTCCCGACTTCTGGCGTCCTCTTCTGATGTGATGCGGTGGGCATGAGGACGATGAAGTGATTGTTCCGACTTTTCCAGCTGCGGGGGGGAGGGTTGCGCATCTTCTTCCTCCTTCCGGTGAGGTGGAGTTAGCCCGACTTTAGACAAGTCATTACTTCCTCATGAGCAGCATTCGACCGACTTGGGTTCCTCGATTTGTCGAGGACCCGAATTGAAGCTTGTCTTGACGAATGGCCAAGTCGAGGTCGTCTTCTATCTCGTTAAGTGGCGAGATTTATTTGAGTGGCGTCTCAGTGCGTAAATGTTCGACAAGCTGGTCTTTGCCTTTATTGGTTTGGTGTTGTGTGCTTGGGGGAGGAGCTGTCAAGCAAGTAGCTACCATTAGCGGCGGCGAAGAACTCCTTTAGAAAGAACTCCACCGGTGTGGGGTCTTCTCTTATTTTTGTTTGCTTTACGGGCGTTGGTCTTGGGAGCTTTCTTTTTGCGCTTCCGACTCTTTTGTTTGGCAGCTTAGCCTTGGTTTTTGGTGTTCGCCGATGTGGTTCGAGTTCTTGAGCACAGCTTCTTTGGCGGGTGACCAAGATCCACCCCTCTACATCGGTTACCTTTTGCCGTGGGGTGCGGTTTTTGTTGTGACCTTAGCGGTGGTAGATATTGTGGTTGTGTGGTGGTTAGAGGGACGGTTTTGGGCGGTACTCCTTCCTTCGCGATCTGCTTCTTATTTGGCGATTTTGCGGTTTGGCTCGGCTTGAATGGAATGATGACATGTGAGGCGGCGTTTTTCGCTCCTTCGATTTCGATGTGGCCTTGGCCGCCAGCTCCATGATCCTATCATTCAAAATGAGAAACGCTCCGGGTCGGATGCCCGACCAAGCGGTGTACTGCGAAGTTAGGGATCTTTGCTTACGGACAAGTCGTCCGGTCTTTTAACTTCGAAACTTGAGTAAAGTGGTTGTCGAAAACTGGTCCGGCATGGCAGCAACGTCAGCGTCGGTGAAGCGGGTATGTTTTGGCTGTCGTTCCTCTCGGCGAAGGCTTTAAATGGGGTGCCCCGATTAGTTGCCGTGGGAGGTAGGTAGTTTGACTTTGCTCCCGACCTTGATTGGTTCCAGCATTAGGTCATGAATGATGCTTTTGATTTCTCCTTCGCGTCTTTGAAGCAGTGTTATTAACCTTCCCTTTCTTAGCGAGGGTGTGGGGCCGGGAATGTTTCTTCTCCTCGTTCCTCTATGAGGGTTCTCCATATTGTGAGCCTCGGTCGCGAGTTCTTGGAAGTGGATTCGGTCTCCGACTTTAATGTAGCCTCCCATTGCATCCCTCGAGCACATTTCAATTTCGGCTTCAAGGGATAGATTTGAGCTCTCCTTGCAACCACCTTCTAAGCCCTTCTTTTGTTTGAGATTGGCGATCTCCACCCGAGTGATTGTCTTGTAGGGTGTTGTAGAAGGCTGAGGAATTGGCTCTAATTGTTCCCGGTGATTGACTCACGGGCCAGCTTTCGATATCTGGTCGAAGGCATTCCCCTTCAACGACCGGCCAAATTGCTTGACCGTGGAGTCCACCGTCAATACCGGCATTGTCGCAGCTTCAATGAAGTAGGGGCGTCTTTGTTTGGGGTGCCCGTCGCCATTGAACTGCTTTGGAACTTGGGAGGATGGTAGCGGACCCGACATGGGGATATTTTGGATCCTCTGCGTGTAGGGCCTCACGGCCAGTTTATTATGCGCTGAGCTGTTCCATACAGCCGGTTGATGAGCTTCGGTGAAGCCTGCGAGTGTGAGGGAAGTCGGCTCTATTTCGACTCAACCTTGGCCGAATGGCAATTGAGTGCGATGGGCGGCGAGCTCATCGTCGGAGAAGAAAAACTCTTTTGGCAATGGTTCAGCCCGAATCCAGCGGTAGTCGCCCGTTTGGTTAGAACGACATCTTGATGAACGTTACCAATATTGTTTGTGGCATTGCCCATTTCGAACATTCTAAATTCTGCCGTGATATGAAGGTCATGAGTTGCGGTTCGCGTGTCTTTGATGCGCCAATTGTTCACTGCTCTTTGAGTGTAGCTTGCATTTCCGACAAGTTGCTCTTCAATTATCTTGGCGAGGTTGTCATCGGCGGCCATTATGGCGTCTGCGTCGGCGATTTCGACACAAATCGAAGTGGTGAAGTTTGACGGCGACCCGCGCGTGGAAGCGGTTGTGTCGGTGTCTGGCGGTCACGCCCGATGAAGCGGCAAATTGGCACTGGTTAATGAGAGAGTAGCTTTGTGAGCGGCAGCTCGTAGAGAATAGCCAGTGATTTGGAAGGGTAATGGGTGATGCCGAAGCGAAGTGCAGGTGTCATCGGCGAAGCGAGGCGGGTGAGGTGGAGTGGGCTGCTGCGGTGTAGAAGCTGTGACAAGAATCGTGAATATTATTTTCATCGGCCGAATTATCTCTACTTGATGCGTCGCTCTCTGTCTGAGGAGGAGGCCGGCCAGTCTGTCTTAAGAGTGGTGCAGAAGAGATGACCACTTTATGTTGTTCATTACCACCTTTGCACCAAGGCGGGGCGATGGATCTCCTTCACGATGGCGGCAAGCGAAAGCGAGCAGTCAGACTTGCAGGAGAATCGGCTGACGATAAATATCAAACTTAGCCATGTTGCTTATCGGTTGGCCGGAGGTTCTTTGACTACAACTTAGTGGAGGTCGTGGTAGCTGAGGCCGCGAACCACTGACACTTGGGCCAGTAGCGCGCTCCAGCATGAAGAACATCGGTGGACAAACTCACAGCTTCAAACCCTTATATGATTGGTAGAGTGGCGGGAGGAGGAGAACTGCAGGAGCATGAAAAGGAGGTGGTGGGAGATCGTGGTGATCATGAGCTCTTCGCAGTTGAGCATGTAGTGTGAGCCGCAGGTGAGGCGAAACTTGGTAGCCTTTACTTACCCAGTGTTGTTGTTGTTATTTGTTCTGCCGTTGTTGGCATTGCACTCAGCCATAGCTAAAAGGTTTCTTGCCATGCAGAGCGGGAGGAGGCAGGAAAGTTGGGCAGGCGTTCCAGTGTTTCACCAAAAATTCCCGCCAGTCACATAGAGGGCTGGTAAAGAAGGCCATCGATTATCTCAAAAGAATGCATTTGTAATTGATTGTAAAAGTATGAAAGAAATGCTGATTTCTCTCCTTCTTCCCTCTAAATTCGATCCCACTTGTGTAATTTGGTTCGTATAACTTCCCAGTGATTCATTCGAAATCAGTTTTACAGGAATGATCGGCCTGAGAAGCTGAACATGGCTTTAATTGATTAGAGACTGAAAATTCTTTGTATTCGCGATATATCGACGCAAGCGTTCGTTAGACGTCACAGCTGATTTTACCGTTTTGAAGCCCATTTAGGACGACAGTACCAAGTAGCTTGGCTATAACCGACAAAGTCCTGATAAGTGAGATGAAGGTTTTTAAACTTCTGGTGAAGGTTCCTTTCGATGAAGGGAGTTTACCGTTTTCATTTGGGAGAGGCTTGCGCAGAGCGTCTCTTTGATGAATTTAGAACCCTTGCGACGAACGTTTCCTTCAGCTAGCAGCGTATTTTGTCTGGGTGTAGGGAATCAGTCCTTGGAATGGGATCACGATCC